>JAHDVE020004905.1:0-13496 GCA_022606495.2 Halesus radiatus
AATAACGATGTTTGAACCTTGATATTATTTTGTATTTTAAATTATTTTTTTCTTAGATTCTCGTAGAAAGGGGAAATAAGAAGAAATTGTCAAATTAGTGTTTAAAACTAGAAAGATATATAAGTATAAGGAATTTTATAGAGAATCTCCAGTTAACGGGCAGCACCCAAAATACACACTTTGCAGGTTGCTAACTCAAGAAATACTACGAATGATTTATCTATAAATTCTATACGGGTAATTAGGAAAATGTATAAGGTTTCAAAAGACAATAATCCTAAAGTTGTAATCTTTTAAATTCTATATGAAATACGTATTGGAATTTTAGGTAAAACGTTCAATATTCCTTTCTCTGGTTTTCAAACTGTACATGTTTTCAGACATTTTGGAATGTATTTCATTCAATTTAAATATTACAGTTAGGGGATGTTTGTATTTTGAAACTTTATACATTTTCCTAACTACCCGTATATAATTTACAGATGAATCATGTCTGGTATTGATTGAGTTAGCAACCTGTAAAGTGATGTTTAACGCCATTTTTGAGTGCCGGCCCTTAACCGATATGCGTATTTTTTAATATATTTTATGTATTATGTACATAATAGGATTCGCATCCAACGCATAAATACCCTTTCTACCCCTTCCTTACTATCTCCATTTCCAATTCTTGTATTTCAGCGGATATTTAACCCATTTTCACCCTCAGTTCAATCTATATGGAAAGTCTTCCCATATAAAGAAAACTACAGCCTAACTTAAATAAGGTACCACCTAAAAACTTTCACATGAAGATTCATCGTTTGCTCCTAGGCTATTATTATTTGTTTCTCGTTCTCTTTCCAGCTGTAAAAACCCGCCGAAGCGGATGGCCACGACCGATACAGCCTAATTGTTGAGACAGGTCCATAAAAGCCTATATTTTTAGTAGTTACATAAAGGGATCGAAATTGCTTTTAAATGCTTTGGGGTTGTCAATTAATTTCTCGTTAACGAGTGTCTACTTGGACGTTGTAGTCTGAAAGTGAGGCGCGGGCGGTCTGAGTCCACTATGTCCAAGTAACCACCTCTGTTGTGTGACCTCTCCCTGGACGGGCGTGGAGCTGACTGGAGCTGGCTGCGGTGGGGGCTGTCACGGTGTCAGCAGAGCGCCAGTCGAGTGTTGGCCTCTTGGGGGTTTCCTTTCATGGTGGGTACTGAAATATCCAAGAAATCTCCGGTCAGAGTCCCCTGTAAATAATCGAACCGCAAAAAAATATTTAATACTAACTTAAGTACCCGGCGTTGCCCTGTGTTATGAATGGTTTGTAGGAAAGTTTTGAGGTTGTGATGTGTTACCCCTACCCTTATACCCACCCTTACCACTACCCCAACCCCTACCCAATACTTTTCCTCTTATTTTGCACATCAAGTGCGCAAAATTTCATCAAGAAGTACAAACATTCTGCTTTATGCGGTGGGAAAGTGGGGGGGGGGGTGGTTTTTTCGTAATCTCACGTAGACGGTAACCTTTCTCTTGGTTTGATGGTCAAGTGTACAATTTTTTTTCATGCTTCGAATAAAACTGTAGATTTGTATACAAAGCAAACAAACACTCTTCTTTATATATATAGATAGATAGATACGTGAAACCCTTTTATCAATATCATATTTTGCAAGAAAAATGTTTTATATCCACATTTTATAATCAGTAAATTTTTGGTTGACTTAATTTATAGTGTAAGCCATTAGATTAGATTAGACACGATAGCTTTTCACACATTCAGAGCGTTATCCCGAAAGGGGTTTTATGATATTGATGATGATAGTGACGATGACGCTGTTTATCGACGTTGAGCTTCTCGCATTGAAGACTGAAGACCGATGCATGACATGTGTAAGATATTAATCGTAAATCGATCGGGTAAAAGTTCAAATGAAAACAGATATTTTCTTGAGCGGGGGTTTACGTAAACTACTCTCCACAGACCGGTAGAAAGCGATACACGTTTTTTGCTATTTTAAATATTTATTACGTAATATTTAAACACACAAGTATTAGTAGACAATAGGTGAAAGGAAAGCAGGTCCCACATCGGAAAGAAATGCAATCGGTGCAGAGTAATCACTCGTGAATTGTAGAAATATATTCGAGTCATCTGCTTGTTATGGCGGCGCCCAACCTGTAATTGGATTTGATGAACAGATAAGCGGATCAGAACTTATTATATTTAATCTGATATTGACCGATTTTACTCCAGATTATATCGCTGGTTGAAACTCATAGCCCAACGTTAAGATCTACGGTCTCACGGGAATTATTTTCTTTAGGTTTCAGGGTCGTGATTCATGATATCCTAGTTTCTTTGCTTTACAGACAGGGGGGTGATTCCAGTTATTTTTAAAGAGAAGGCATTGTCCCTTTTAAAGACTTTTTGCTTAACTGCGTTTCCGGTTCTCTCGGGTGACAGCTGTCATTGAGAGAATTACATTCTTTAAAAATATCGATGGTAATAATAATAATATTTATTTATTTGAAACACACATTATTTAAAAAAAAATGTAAGAAAGCTTTGACTGCCCAACTAGGAACAAATCCCGTTTTAGAACAGTCAAATTGACAAGTTTAGTTCATATTAAGTCCGATTATACAAAAATAAAAGGGAAAAAGCTATTATTGACATAGTATTGTAATATAATTTATCTAGAAAAAAGTATAAGAATTATATTCGCGTAGTTTTAACAAAATAAAAACTCAATATTGTCGTCTGTATTGACTATAAACATTATTATATTAGTATTATACTGCCCTGAAGAAGCTACGGTAGTGGCGAAACCCGGTCTGCAAAAGTATATAACAAATAAAAGGGATGTAAACAAAGTTATTGTTTTGTTTTTAAATTAAACAGTAGTTTTAACAAAATAAAAAATTCAATATTATCGTAAGAATTGCCTTTAAACACTATTAGCGAGTCATTTCTCGCATAATAATACTATTAAATTAACCGAATTAATGAAATTTGCAATGTTTGTAAAGTAACCTATGCCAAAAGCCCGAAATGTCAAATAGAAGGATTTAAAACAACTAAGTAATAATAAACTATAGGTGTTAAGTATGTGTGATGTACCCATATTTTTTAATAATTCCGTGATAACTGATAATTAAACCACAAACTCAAAAATGTATTGTCATTCACATAATAATGAAAACATTTATTTGTCGATAATAATTTACATGTAATCGTAATCACAGTTAGTAAAATGTTTTTAACCCCAAGGACAATCAATGCCTTATCATTTAAAAGAACCAAAATCAGGCCCCCGAGCTCGCCACATCTCTCCGTCTTTAGCAAAGTAAAACCACCTTATTATGGGTTGTTCTGGTGACTATTCACCAGCGATTTCAGTTTATATCTTTTAACACGCGTTATCTTGATCATTATTTGATTTTATAATATTAATATCAATAGCCCTGCAGTAGCAAAATAGGCAGCCCGCTCACTGGGTAGGGAAGATTATCTCCACATTTATGCACCTCTAACCATTGTTGACACAGGAAGAGGGAGAAATGTTCCCTGGCACTGTACACAAAAATTTTACAATACGATATATATAGTATTAACAGAATAAACTCGCATATTAGGTCCCTGGCCCGTGCATTGTGTGTGGGAGGAGCATTTCTTACTAAGGACGTTCTCCGCAGTATATTGTCCTTTCTTCAAATGATGCATTTGAAACACAGGGTCTCGGTGTCCAGCAGTTTAATACGGGGGTCTGCGCCGCGGCCGGCTCTTTAGAAACACAGGAAGATGGTAATTTTCCGCTAGGTCGCCGTCGCCGCAGCCTGCACTTTTCAGTGAGATAGAACGCGAGATAAAGTTCATAACTGTTTCCACGGAAGTGCAGCCTGCACTCTGCGAGACGTCTTCAATTATCCGCTTTTTTCATCATTTATTGACGTAAATGGTGCCTTCCTGCTTGTAACGCTGAATTGATAATGGACATTACGATAATGCGTAGGCGTTTCATTTCGTACTTTATTGAGAAATCTGTGGAATACTTATTATCAATAGGAGCATCGCGATGTTAAATATATTACAGATCGACATACTTAACTTTGCAGTCGGTGGTTTCGCTAGAGTAGATTTTGCGGATATATTAAAGTTTATGGATTTAAAAAAAAAAAGTTCGTTAGTTCCTCCTTTGGGCGCCTCCAAGGATAAGTATGTCAAGCTGCGATAGGTTGTATCTTACCTCTAATATTCATTTTGGGACTTTTTACAGTTTTTATGAATGTGATTACTGATAAATATGTAGACACAGATTTTTAAATGGTACTTGTACTGTAAGCTATATATTTTTAAATGGTACCTGTACTGTAAGCTATATATTTTTAAATGGTACCTGTACTGTGAGCTATATATTTTTAAATGGTACCTGTACTGTAAGCTATATATTTTTAAATGGTACCTGTACTGTAAGCTATATATTTTTAAATGGTACCTGTACTGTAAGCTATATATTTTTAAATGGTACCTGTACTGTAAGCTATATATTTTTAAATGGTACCTGTACAGTAAGCTATATATTTTTTCCCTTGTTTGTATTTCTCGGCTATTAAAATTGTGTAGGTTTTGAGTGGGTTTTATTTACTATCGACGGTCTTCATACATAAAAACACATGCGCCATTTTATCAAATGACGTGAAATGCAATGCCTCTACGTGTAAACTTTAACTATCGCTGGACATCCTTGCCTCGGGACTACGTCGCCTTTATTATAGTGTAGAGTGGTGAGAAGATCAGTTGTCAAAAAAATATGCCATCCGCATCAATATCTATTTTCTTTTACTATCTTCTTCTATTTCATCTTCTATTCTCTTCTATCTATCTTCTTTTTCTTTTATTATATACATAATAAAGTCCCTGCGGGTTCGTTTTGTATACAAATCTACAGATTTATTCCGAGCTTAATGAAATTTTGTACACTTGACTTTCGAAACAAGAGGAAGGAAGTTCACTGTCTACATGAGATTTCGAAAAACCACCCCCTTTCCCACCGCTTAAAGCAGAATGCTGGCACTTTTTGATGAAATTTCTCACACTTCAAAATAAGAGGAAAACTACTGGTTAGGGGTAGGGGTAAGGATAGGGGTAACACATCATAACCTTAAAACTTTACTCCAAACCATTCATAACCCCGGGCAAAGCCGGGTACTTCAGCCAGTCGCAATATAAAAAAATGTTTTTGGAAAAGATACTTTTACCCGTTTCGTGTACAGGTAACAGTGGTTAGGAAAACAAGTCACCTTAATGTGGGAGTGCGTTTTCGAATGGGTGCCAAGTCGCCAACATGTTTGCTAGTCATCTTTGCAACTAGATCGTAATATTATTTTTAATTTCTTATATAGAAATAGGATGCTATCAAGGTAAAGATTTGTAGTACGGTTAAACGTGATTGTCGGTACACATTGTGTTTCTTTTCCATCCGCTGCACTTTGCACTATCGACCACCTCAGCGCCTCGACTCGTAGTATTATAAATAATTACTTAATTACCCATTGTTATTGTAGTTGTGTCGTTAAGCGTACCTCAGATAATAAAATATTATTTTTAAAACGGATGTTGTTAACTTGCAACACAAACAATACCTATACATGCAAAAACAAACTCTACATAATGCACGAATCAAAAATAAAGATCTTCTCCAAACTCTTTTTGGACAAAGACACTTTAAATACATAGTATGCAAATTATACAATAAAGTACCAGCTACGACTAGGCAAATATAAACACTGAGTAAATTTAAACATGAAATAATACTTTGGATTATTAAAACAGGTCGTCCAATTATTGGTAACTACTGTAAAACACATTATTAGACGTGCCTGCTCAATTTTGGATCTATCTTTGTCTCTAGGCTTATGCAATCCAATTTTTATTTTTATATTACTTTCACCTGGACTTTAAAACTTCCAAAACATGACATGTGGATACAACCTAACCTCTATATTATAATATCTTAAAATTTAACTTCCATCTTTTTTGTTCTTTTTTTTTTATTTTTTATTTCATTACGTTATTTATGTACCCCCTACGTCTTGTCTCGACACAGGAATTTTACCTGTGAGACAAACATTAAACAATCCTTTGTAATTATGTTCTATCAAGTTTAATAATAAAAACAAAAAATATTAACAAAAGTTCTGCTCTTGCGATTTTGATTCCAAGCACGTATTTTTAAATCTTAGCTTTGAAGTCAAAGACGTATCCTTTGGTCTACCGTGTGTTTTGAATGTTATTATGTTTGGAGATTTCTACGGGTGATTCACTCCTACGTATACGAGTAGTACACAGGTACAGTATAGTGTGTACGGTGTGCACAGGGCCGCGCTGGGTCCATGACTAATGGTTGGCCGGCCGCCAGGTGTTTGTGTCCGGGGGCGACAAGTGATCATTATAAATTATCTTATATTTTAGTGCAAAATTATCTATTCACATTATTACGAGATATTTTATTGCGACATAAATTTGTAAATATGGTTATATATCTACCGCAAATCTTTCATCGCGTATCTTTGGAATCAATACTAAAACAACTGGAATTAACATTGCGGAATAGTGAGGGCACTGAGCGTTATCCAACTATGTTTCGAATTAATAGTTCGAACACAATATTTTGATTGACTTTTTTGTCTAAAAAAAACTACGACTCTAATATTTCGAATGGCCATAGAATAAGGAGTAGTAGAAGTGACTTCCAGGTTGATTTAAATGGAAGCCCATTTGTCTTTTTTGACTTACCTTAGTACCCTTTGATACTATCCTCTAGAGAGCCAATGAAAATACAGCGCTCGGTCTCTCTTACACTGCTCTTATTTGATCGAAATGAAATGTTGGTGAAATATTTTTTTGTATTAGAAATTTAAGGCCCGAATGAACAACTTTGATTACGAAACACTCCCACATCGCATTTCTTGCGTTCTTATTTAATTTTTAATTTTCGATTGTTTGTTTGTTTGTTTGTTTGTTTTTTTTTTTTTTTTTCGTTTAATTGAATTATTTTGATTGTTGAATATAAACTGTCTACTTTTTAAAATTATTTCATTTTTGCTATTGTTTTTATATTACTTTTTTCTTTAATTTTTCTTTAATTTTTATTTCCCCTTGTAATCTTAATTTTGTCACAATTTTTCTCTGTCACAAATGTATCTAATTCTATCGTATGAATTAAAAAGTTCGTTTGTTTGTTTGTTTAGGTGACCCACCGCACGACGGGCAAGGTGATGGTGCTGAAGCTGAACCAGCAGCGCTCCAACCGGCCCAACATGCTTAAGGAGGTGCAGCTCATGAACAAACTCAATCATCCCAACATCTTAGGGTGAGCAACCAATCAACCAGACACTTGATCTTCTCCACGCTCCCATTCTAATACTTACCCTTGTGACGACCTCCATCGCAGATTCGAATCCTGGCATGCGCAAATAAATTTTATTGAATTAATATATTTGTGTTATTTCACATTAATGTTTTCGATGACAATAAAAGTAAACACTGTCTATATATTTTTTTCTCAATTAAAAACGAAAAGTTTTCATAACGCTGTATTATACCTTTTTTATTTTTTGAAAATGGTCTATGTCGGGAACAACTTAAAGAGGATGCCATAGTCCCATTCCTGGCTCCGCTTAGTAGGGAGCAGTTGGGACTCTTGTGCGGTATTCACATAAATAAAATGTTTTATATTTTTAGCTGTTTTGAAATGGTTGACAATCTACTTCCCAAGTACAATAAATGCAATAAATAAAATTGTTCAAAGTGATCACATATTATAATAATGGTAATTAAGGTGGACATTCATGTTCTATTAATCTGCTTACTTTCACATGTGTTTAGAAATTACAATTTTATATGTAGTATCTATTCTGGGATCCATGTTTCTCTGATGTGGGTGGAATATCTAATTGTTAATTACCATACTTTAGTTAATTCAATCTAAAGATTTTGATAATTGAAATTTTAACATATTGTCGACTCTGATAATTTATACCATAGGTTCCCAAACTTTTTTCCGTGTTGACCCCTTGCCGTTCTTTTTATTTTCCGTGGACCCCCCCCAGCCTGCCTGATATAAAATTTTTCTAAACTTATCAATTTTGAATGACTACACAATGCCGCTCACTGTGATAGATTTTTTTTGTAGAGTAAACAGTCGCCCTTCTTTATTCTCAAAACTCAGAAAACAAATGAACCTGTTTGTCTCTGGTACTCCTCTTTATACTCATAAATGAAACAAGTCTGTGAAAAACTTTGGTATAATACTGAACAATGGTTATTTTTTCACTGTGCGATACATTGCTGCTGGTATGAAAACTTCTAAAAACTTTCACATGAACCTACCTGTGCGGACGCGATTCGCTATAAGTGCGCAGTAGGCTCACTGAACGAACCCTGCGCTGCGTTACTATGTGTGCGGTCTAAATGGACTCCAATCTGTGGACCCCCTTTTTTTTCTCCCTGACATGGACCCCTTGCAAATCTGTATCGACCCCCAGGGATCCATATGTACTACTTTGGGAACCTATGATTTATACAGTAGCGAGCATAGAAATGTGTTCAGCCTTAAAATATAAGTTTATTTGTAATATTTTAGATGTCACTGGATTTATTTGACATGAATATCTATTTATTTTATCGAAGAAAGCAATCACTTTGTGGCTTGACATTACATATAAGTACTTAACCCATCGAGTCTTTTTGGGAGATATTTCTCCCAGAAAACAAATAGCCGTAGAGTCTTTTTGGGAGATATTTCTCCCAGCCCGACACGGACTCATAAAAGTCATGTTATCTCAGTTTTTACTATAGTGAGGTATATGATTTAAACTGTGTTAGAAAGAGATAAAACACGCTTTTTATTGCCATTGAAAAGTTTACGATGAATAATTAAGAAAAATTATCATTTATTCTCAAAGGAATCAAGATGTTAAATGAAAAAAGTTCTTTGTTTAAAACCACTTTATTAAACATTGAATAAATAAATATATTAGGATAAGAAAAGTAAAAGGCGGAAAGAGACAGCATATCAGAGTAGGACAGAGCATAAGAGGGCGTTTCCGGTCCAGGCCAAAAATGTCATACCTGTGTTGATTAATCCTCTCACCACTTTTGCCAGCCTCCTTTCCATTAAAACTAAATTCTAAATTTCCCCACACAAAACTTCTTGTGAATCAAAACTACAGAATTTCCTATTGCCGCTAGTCAATAACAAAATGTGATGCTTTCAGGTTCATGGGCGTGTGTGTGCACGAGTGCCAGTTGCACGCGCTGACGGAGTTCATGAATGGGGGCTCTATGGAGCAGGTGCTGCAGGGGGAGGCGGATCTGCCGCAGCGCTGCCGTGTTGCGCTGGCGGGCGACGTGGCGCGCGGCATGCACTATCTGCACTCCTGCGGCGTCTTCCACCGTGACCTCACCAGCAAGGTGACTAACCCATCAAGATCCTTGAGCCAGTCTAGAGCCTCGAGCGTCCTGTTCTGGAACTCCATGAGCATTCGTCCACTGCAATATCGATGGCTTAAAGCGAAGACATTGCATCTCCACCTTTTGGCGCTATTGGCACTAGATATTACTAAGGAGAACCCAGATTTGTAAAAATATGGTATCCCGAACTCACACCTTTTCAAAGATATTTACATATTTCGACTCATTAAAATCAATTTTTCCAAGGGATTCAATTTTTCAACATAATTTTTCACGGAATACTGGCCTTTGTAGTTACAATGACGGCCTCCATGGTCGAGGGGTAAGGCTCTCGACTACGAAACCGAAGGTCGCGGGTTCAAATCCCGGCGTGCGCAAGTAAATTTTATTTAATTCATTTGCGCTGTTTCACAATTAATTCATTTAAAAATAATAAAGTATATTTGCGCACTTTCCAGAGTGGAAGATACTCTCACTATCGCCCTGGTGAAAGACCACCATTCAGAATTAAATCGTTGCTTGAAATGGCTTTTAGCCGTGTTTGGTGACTAGATCCGAATAGCCAGGTATTTCCCCACTTTCTTCTCCCCCTTCTCCTTCCCCTCCCCAATACCTTCAGCCTCACAACATTCCCCAATTGGGAATGCTATAGTCTCACTGGTTCCAGATGGTTGGGAGCAGTTGGGACTCTTGTGCGGTATTCATATATAAAAAAAATATATATATCTTAGCTTAAAACCATTGATATGCAGTCTATGGCCATCGCTCAATCCATTATAATCTCACATTGTCCACTTCCTGTGCAGCATATGATCACATAGACTGTGGAGCATCTTATTTCATCAAATATCCACCATAAACTTGTATTATTATCACTTATGGAAGGTACTGCATTGCACTACCCCTGCATACTGCAAGGAACTATTATTATTATACACGATAAGTATATCTTACAATCGCTGATTGCCACTCGAGTTTTCCACTTGTCTTCTGGGGCGATGCTTAACATAACCTGATCCATATGCGGGTGTCGCATATGTGTTCCAAAACGTGCCGTGTGATGGGATAGATTGCGTTGAAACAGCCAGTGTTATAAAGGACTGTTGTTTATTATGCACAAATCGTAATATATAAACTTATTGAATTACAGAATGTCCTGATAAGGATAAATGAAGCTAACAATGATATGACAGCCGTCGTCGCAGACTTTGGACTTGCTGCAAAAATTCCAAATCCAGTGTAAGTACATTTCTAAAATTTGTTTCCATTCTTCTTCAATTATATGAAAGGCTGGCTGGCACTGGAAAGATTCTAATGAATTTTATTCTAAAACTAGAGATTAAGTTTGCCTTCCGCTGACTGGAAATGTTAAATTTTTAAAGTTTAAGGAAATTTTAAGTATTTCCCAAACTCTTCCCCCCCTCATTGGCTTTAGCAACACACTTCTGGCTTTAGGCAGTGGGACGACTATATAATATAAAAATGTTACTATGTTCAATGTTCAGTCAGTCTCAGGACAGTTTATTTCATTGAATGTTTACTAACTTCAATTTTCATAAAATTCTTTGGTCCTTAAAATTTAATATCCCCTTCTATTGGTATTTGATTTGCTTGCATTGCAGGAATGGCTACAGACTGCCGAGTGTTGGATCCCCGTGGTGGATGTCCCCCGAGTGTCTGAAGGGACGGTGGTACGACCACCGCTCCGACATCTTCTCTTACGGCATCATTCTCTGTCAGCTTATTGCAAGAGTAAGTGTCACATTCGGATATCTGCTTTGTGATTTCATTAATTTACTTAATGTACATTAATCTCATTATGGAACAAGTAAAAGGCTTTATGTTGTCATTATTTTATTTTATTTTTTATTAACGGACCATTGTCCAATTACACAAAATAAATTAGATAAGTAGAGCTACAGAAAACTAACCCTACATGCATAATTCATGAATGAAGCAATGACAAAAATAGGACAAAGATATACATTTGAGACACCTGCCTTGTGTGATCTAATAGACTATCACAAAGACTTATCTAAAACTATTATGACGATCATTATACATGCATTTTGCGAAGATATTGAAAGAAAGAAATATAAGCTTATAAAAGTATACATATTATCTGAATATATTTACTTATATTTTATATACTATATAAAAGCAATTCCATTCATGACATCTCTATGTATCTAATTTTAGAGAGAAAATGTACGCATTTCAAAGGCACTATCATTTTTTATTACATTATAATTACTTTCATAATACAGAAAAAGCGATATTTATTAAATTATCTCTCAATAACAACGGATTTTTCTCAGATCTCCATGGTCGATAATCTCCAAAACCCTATCAATCTCATCCTTACCTAATGAAGTGCCCTGTTTCAGTAAAAAGATGAACAAATCTATGCTTTGATATACCATTGAATATTAATGCTTTAGCTGGGCTTTGTATTTTTCCTGCGGGGATTAACTCCATGTTTTTGTTATGTATTCCATCATTACCATCCCTGCGCAAATTCTGATTTCCGGAATTTACTACTTTTGCCTGTCTAAGACCCATATGAAGAAAGGCTGATTCTTAACCATACTGATGAGTTGGAAATGGGTTTCAGAAGATTGTAATATATATTTTCCAAATCCCAGACATTATCTGATATTTTAAAAACTTTTTGATCGGAGACGTCTGTATTATCTTTTTTCCTTCTCTTCCGACATAGTGACAATGAAAGTACATTGCACCGCTGGATCTTCTCCTTCTTTTTCCGAGCCCCATAGAAAATACTTATCCTTTTAAAGTTCCCAGAGCGTTTTAATTTATTGGAGCTAACTATAAAATTTATAATACTCATTCTTTTTAGATTAGCTGTCAGTCACATTAACTATATTTGGACGAGCAGTTTTTGTCCACAGCTTACCTCTTTCATTCAATTTTGAGCACTTAAAATACTGATTTGTCATATTCTCATAAAACATATCAAACTTTTCGGTGAAGAAATCAAATTGCATCTTAGAATTAGCTTATTGCTGACTGATACAAAAAATACCTGATTCTGGGAAACAGTAAATATGAGGAAAAGAAAACGTTCGGATACTATTTTAGATTATCCTTGAATTATGTGTTTTCAGAGTCAATAATTATAATTGGCTAACTTAGATAGGTCCATTTGGCACTTTTGAAAGAAGAATTCCGAAGCATTACGACATGAGCTTTAAGCGGATAGGATTTAAGCTGAGTTGCTTTGACTTGAGAATCTTGGAAGTGCGGCAGTCCACGACTCGAATATATTGATATTTTTTGCACTTCAACCCATAGATCACGTAGAACTTGCTTTATGTGATAAATATCTTGGCGAATAGGCATTCTGCCTCTTCTTCCTCCATCAGGAGTGGTAAAATAGTTGATCTGGTAACCATATTAAATAATTGAATGTTTGTTGCTGTATAGCTATATTAGTGTTTATATATTTCGGATATTATTCAAGGTAAACCCAATTGGTAGTTTTATGATTTATTGTAAATAAAACTAAGATTTGCTAAGTAATATTGAGTGAACTACATTATTAATAGAATTGGTGGTCGTACTGGTATATACATAAAAATAGAATTGGTCGGAAATTATAAGAGCTTTAGCTTTCTAAAATTTATGACAATATTAACTTTTAAAAAACAGTGAGAATTGTTTGAATAATTATTCGAGTCTACATTACTATATTTTGATTAAATATACTTTACAATAAATAATATACTCATTCAAAAGTTATGTAAGTCTAAAATATTAAAAGGCATAATCTCAAAGAACATATTATACTGACACTATATCTAATTGTGAAATATTTTCATAAAATGTAAAAAGGGATAATCTTATTTTTTTATTTGTGAATCATTCTTCCGCCAGCATTTGATGTATCCTATTAATTAGCATCTCATTAAACGATTCGCCATTCTTTTTTTTGTAAATTCGAAGAGATCCGCTGTAGTCGCCTTAGGCTAGCAGATTGTAGTCTCGTGTGAGAGATACCCCAATTTTGGGTGA
>JAHDVE020004905.1:13596-32973 GCA_022606495.2 Halesus radiatus
TATAGTTACTAATTAACAATTAAAACTATTTTATTATCTGTGTGAAAGAAAGTAGCTCAAAATCTCCCAGACAGAATATATATTAACTATCCTTTTCGAGTGTGTCGTAGTAATCTCCAAAAATTCTTATTTAACTTTTACTCCGGTGCACTCCAAAAGCATAATTTTACCTACGGCTAAACAAATTAAATACAAAGAATACCTACTATAAATATATACATATTGTCAGGTAACACACCATCAGACCGGTAACCGATTTAACTTTCATTTAGAGTATTCGGAATTATTAGAGGTAATTAACCGATATACCGTAGCGACAACAATAATATCCGATATATATGTGTATATCATGAAAATTCTTAAGTTTAATTTTCGAGGTACACTATTGGTATGTACCTATGTAAAAAAAATAATCAAAATTATTATAAAAAACAACAAAAAAAATCAATCCCCGTTTTTTTTTTTTTGTTTATTTTGTTAGGGCGCCACTGATCTAAAAGATCAGAGAAACAAATAATATGTTTCTATTCTAGTCTAATGAGGATAAGTGTCAAAAAAATATCATCAATAAATTAGAATTTGTTTTTATTCTGAGCACCTGTATTGAAGGTACCAAACTCCAGTACATGTGACCACAATAACACCTTTAAAGAAACAAGTGAAGCGACATGAAGGGTTGGTAGTCCCACATGCTAACACACTGGCTTCTTACAAGAAAATTAACCTAATACTTAATCTAAACGAACTATATCCTTAACATGAAAATTACCTACTACTTTGCCTTGCATATCCGCAAGGGTATAAACTAAGTTAGAGACTTTGGTTTTAACAACATTTTGTACAAACCTCGGAGCTAGTTTATGCGAAAAGAAATTGGGTCCACTGGATTGGACAAAATTTTTCCGCCACACAATATCTCCCACCTCATAATTTACCGATTTGCGACGTAAATTATAATGCTTTGCATTCTTTCTATAAGCCTGTAACAGAGCCTCTGAAACTTTTTCATATATAGGAGCCAAGTCCTCTAATTTCTTAGCAAAGTTTTCTCTCGATTCTTCTAGACTTGAGTCCGATACGCCTGTCGAGACATAATTTTTGTGAAAATTACCATTAATGACCTGTTCACGACCGTGCATCTTCACGTTCGTAACGCGCTAGTAACAATTGCTGCAGATCTCTCCACGTCAGATTGTCTTTACATATAGAGCGAAACCATGTAGCTGCTTTTCCTTCCAGCAAATCACCAAATCCGAGGACAACATCCTCTATTTTTGTTCTCCTGCTTCTACACAATTCTTCTATCTTATACAAGAAATCTCTGACGTCAGAGGTTCCGTCATATTTCAAATCCCATTTGTAAACTCCTATCTCGCCACTTGTTGAATAATAATAATTATTTGTTATATTCGTAACCTGAGATTCCGTGGGTTTATTATTTGAACCTAAAACTTCTTTAAGAGACGCGTTAAATTTACGTGCTTGTGCCCGCATTTCCGCAAGAGTCGCCTCCGGAACGATTTCTTTTTCCTCTAAAATAGTGGACAATTCCTCTTTCGAATAACTGTTAATGTTGTTAATCTCCATTGTAAACAGAATTAAATTACTTATTTATAAATTATCCGAGACGCAAACAATCGTGTACACGCAACACCATCTATTGTCAAAATCATGAATCATTTTAATTTCATTTATTTAAATTTATTTGCATTAGTTTTAGCTACCGACGCCAGGAAATGCCTGTGTCGCAAAAATAATTACCGTTTCTTTCAAGAATAACAATGTCACAAATATGCCAAAAATTACGACAATTAATATTTACCAACCTTCTAATGGCGTGATCGCTGACCTCATGTATGCACACATATACATAAACAATATTATGATATAATTAATAATATTTCTGTATCAATCCATACATCACACCACACGAACTTCACCCATCAATTCTCGAGTCCGTGTCCATAATATCTTAAATATTATTCACAAAAAACGTTGAGGCGCCATAATGTAGCGTAAAAATGATACGACGGCTATTGTTCTCTCATCTCAAGATTCGTGGGTGAGAATGATGGTGAAGCACAGGGAAGTGGGATGTATTGATTGATACAGTAAATAAAACCCTTGTAAAAGGAAAGAACATAAATTTAATGATTCTATAACCACGTCTATCATGGTTTAGCAAAGAAAAGAGTAAAGAGAAGGATTGATCCCAACACGAAAAGGTTCAAACAATAATTGATGGCTCTCATGGTCCGACTCCTCTCCTCAGCATCATGGAAGGCCTCTCCAGGTCCAGATGCTCACCGATCGTAGTAATCTCCAAAAAGAAGTCTAGGACGACTCTTCTGAAGCGCCATCCGCCATAGCCTCTTCCGTGGGGTCCAGACAATGGAATATGCAGATGCTACCTTATGTCCTTTTTGGTCCGCTCATCACTTCTTCCGAGATTTTCACCACAGCAGCAGGCACGCGCGGTTTGGCTTCATCGCCTCACAATCCGGCCATCGATCAATCAATAAAACAAAAACACACCCACTTCGGGCAAATTCAGTAGACGCCCTCCGACGTCAAACAAAATAGAAAATCAAATACATAATCTCTCCCAAAACACACACGTCGATCACGACCGCTCCAGTCAGGTTATGTCGCCCGCCATGTTGAGTTGCTCCCTTCCGTCTGCCGTCTCCCATAGACATCCTCTCACCAATCTCTTCCGTAGACAATTATCCCAATCATAGACTCGGGGTCAGTATTTACGTTACAGTCTACAGCAAGGAATGTTGAACTGAATGAGTTACAACAAAGGTGAGAAGGTGAATTATAACACGGCTCTTCTATTTCAGATTGCCTATAATTCCAGCTTTAGTTTTTTCTCAGGTAGTATTTTGTTTGAAATGACATTGAATAATAATAATAATTAGATTACTTCTATAGCGTCGTTTTCATGGGAAAATCACCTCAGGGGCGCTTTACAATTAATTAAATAATATCGAATTACACATAGTGCATTGAATTACATAAAGTGCCGGTCCTGGCTGTATTTGTGCTGATAAAATGGTGACTCAATAACACCGATGAACTCATCAACTGGCACGTACTGTACATTATTAATAATATAAACATTATTGTTTTAGTTGGATGCTGATCCTGACATCTTGCCCCGGACGGACAACTTTGGCCTGGATTACCAGGCCTTTGCGCAGCTCTGCGATGGAGACACTATTCCAGACTTCCTCAGGCTCACCTTCCACTGCTGCATTGTAAGTTTTCATTTCTTGCCCTTTTTCATGAAAACTCACAAGTTGTGTCGAATGTAGTATGTTCTTTTGATTTTATGATTCACCCAATCTCCTAACAAACAAGTGACAAAAGTTTGTATCATCACACCAGTTTATGAGAATCTGTCATTAGTTAGGTATTTCCCGACCTCCCTCTTCCCTTCCCTCCCCAATACCTTCAGCCTCACAACATTCCCCAATTGGGAATGCCATAGTCTCACTGGCTCCAGACGGTTGGGAGCAGTTGAGACTCTTGTGCGGTATTCATATAAAAATGAAGAAAAGAGTTTTGAAGGGACCGAAAAAACCAAACTTCAAGCATGAAAACTTCTTAAGTGGGAACTTTTAACGAGTAATGTACCGCCTTGAAATTTAACTAACTAACTAACTAACCATCACGCCGTTTCCCCGCAGGGGTAGGCAGAGAGGACGGACCGCCAAACAACTCGATCTTGGCATACACCTCTTGCTTCATTCACATTCATACATCGTCTCATACATTCTCTTCTATTATTCCGACTTCTGACATGGCCCGACTCAAGTATTTGATTCACTTGATCATGCCATGTCTTCCTCGGACGCCCTCGGCTTCTTCTTCCATTCACATTCGCGTCATACATTCTTCTTACACTCCTTTCTTCGCTCATTCGCTCCACATGCCCAAACCATCTAAGCGTCCCTTTCTTAATCTTACTCATTACGCTTACATCAGCCTTGCATTCTTTACGAATTTCAATATTTTTCTCACGATCATACATGGTTTTACCACACATTCGTCTCAGAGATCTCATTTCTACGGCATTCAGTTTACTTTCATCCTTCTTCTGCTAATTCCATGCCTCACTGCCATACATCAGGGTTGGTATCAGCACTCCATTGTGGACTGCTAGCTTCGCTTCTTTGGACAACTTTTTGTTAGCGCCAACCGCGTTCAGTCCTCCGTTAATGGAGTTTCCTGCATTCACCCTTCTTTCAATATCCCTATCAGTCTTTCCATCTCTCGTAAACATACTTCCCAAATATACAAACTCATCGACCTGCTCCAAGTATTCGTCATTCATAACTATATTGCACACTGTTTTCGCAATCTCTCTTTCAAACACCATGACTTTAGACTTACTTACATTCATCATTAGCTCGTTCTTCATGCATACTTCATTCATCCTAGATACGAGGGACTGTAGATCTTCCACACTGTTAGCAATCAGCACCGCATCATCCGCATACAACAGGCAACATACTTTCAGATTACTCATTTCCGCGCCCAAGCCCACCTCTTTCAATTCTTGCATACAATTATCCATGTATAGATTAAATAACCACGGTGACATTACGCAGCCTTGCTTAACACCTTTTGTGATGTCAAACCACTCCGTAAAATCACCGTTTACCCTAACACATGCAACGCTTTCCTCGTACAGAGACGCGATTGCCTGTATGAGTTTCGTATTCACTTCATACTTGGACAATACCTTCCATAATTTTTTCCTATCAACTCGGTCGTACGCTTTTTGTAGATCTACAAAGGCACAGAAGAGTTTCTGGTTTTTTGCCAGAAACTTCTCTGTTAGCATACGCAATGAGAAAATCTGATCCATACACCCTCTTCCGCTCATAAATGCACCTTGCACATCCCATATTTTATCTTTTGTTTTCGTTTGCACCCTTTCAATCAATATCCTACCATACAGCTTTCCAACTGAACTTAGCAGGCTAATAGACCTGTGATTTCCACATTCCATACGTGACCCTTTACCTTTGTATAGAGGCATGATCACAGCCCTCCTCCAATCTAATGGCGTGTAACCCTCCTCTAAACACTGGTTAAAAAGCTTGCATAACCATGTGAGAATTATACGGCTATCTCCTTTAAAGTATTCAACAGCAATATTGTCGAAACCAACAGCCTTACCATTCTTCATACATTTAATCGCTCTTTTTATTTCATCCATGCTGATTTTGGGATCATTCATGCCATCGTCATTCATACCTGATTCGCCACTGGAACCACTTTCAGTCGGGTTGCTTTCAAAAACCTCTTCAAAGTATTTCATCCATCTCACTTTTATTTCTTTCTCATTCGTTAACATTTTTCCATCTTTTGATTTTATCACTTTCATACATCCGCTTTCTGGACCATTTCGGGACTTTTTGACCTCCTTCCAAAACAGTTTAATATTTTCTTGGAAGTGTTTTGTCATTTTGATTCCTTCTTCCTCTTCCAGACGTTTCTTTCGTTCTTTCACTCCAACACTTACTCTTTTCTTACATCCCTTGTATACTTCTTTCGCTTTGTTCCGTTCTTCACTAGGAGCATTGCCAGTCGCTATCAGACATAACCACGCTTTCAAATTTAACACAAAACTGCATTAAGGTCATCTGTTACCTACAGTGGTTTATAGTAGGAGTTTCGAAATAAATCTATATTCAGAAAGTTCCTTTTTAATTTGCAAGATGGCAGATATACAAATGATTTTTTTTGTATACAACAAACATAACTCGAAATATGATGGTAAAATTACCCACATATACGTAATATTCGAATATCAAAAATACGTAATTGTTATTTTCAGTTATAGATACTAAATTTGTCACCCTCTTCATAAGACCTAGTGTTGTAATGGTCAGAATAGTTGCTTTCCATGTGGTGGATCAGAGTTCAATCCTTTGCCGTTCTAATGTTTTAAAAAAAATATATTATTATTTAAAACTTATTTTACGTATGTATTTATAGGGCAAGGTGTTTTGCAAACAACCTATTTTGGCTAAAATACAATTGCGAGCAACTTAGTTCTATTTAAAAACATTTTATTTATTTTTTAAGATAGATTTAGTCATATTTCTACACGAAATACAAATATGCTCGGCGTGCCAGATGTCATGGTTGCGGGTTCAATCCCGGCGCTGGCAATAATATTTTTAAAAATTAATTCATCTTTCAAAGCCATTTTAAAACTGTCTTGAACAAACGGTTTTGAACACCGAAACAGCTGTCACAATAACAAAAACTAAAATGCTTGCAAATAATAAAATTTTCTTTAAATTTAAAATAACATATAATAGAATTCTACGAAACACAATAAGTAACATAAAAACGGCGAAATAAAAATGGCCATGGTAAAAAGAAAAATTAATACGATGCTTATTTTCAATAGAAAATATAAAAAAATGCATATACCTGGGTGCAAATTCGCGACCTCTAGATGTCGAGTAACGAGTGTCATTTCTAAAATATAAGTGCTGTCCAAACGTTCATTTTAGTCAGTTGATACCTACTACAAGAATGTGCACGCCGAAATGAAAAAAAATGTCAAATGAGTTTTAAATAAAAATAATTTTAAAAAATTCGTAACGGCAGAGGATTGAAGCCTGACCCACCACTTGGAAAGCATCTATTCTGACCACTTCACCACCAACTCCTATGAACAGTCTGACAAATTTAGTATCTATAACTGAAAATAACAGTTACGCCGTGTTTATTTAATTACGCCAAAATTTAACTTGAATTACTGACATCTGTCATATTCAAAAAACTTTTGTTCGAATTCGAGCCGCAGAGAACATTATTAGCAGCACCTGACGGCCAAATAATTAATGTCCTATAAACTGGCTTTTTTTAAATTAAATGGTGGTTTAAAAATCTCAAAATACTTTTAAGAAGTGGAGAAAAATAATTGCCATCTTCTCCAACAAGCTTTTTTTAATAAACTTTACCAAATTTTTTAAATCGGCATTAAAAATAACATGAAGTTTAGTGCTTATAAAAAACTCAAACTGCACCCTATATTTTTATTTTTTATTTTGGAACTTTTTTTTTGGGCAGAAAAATGTATATTTTGAGGATATTGAATATTTAAAAATATACTTTGAGGATATTCAATATTTAAAAATATTTTGTAAAATATGCGTAGGACGCTCAGAAAAAGATTACATTTCTAATTTAATTTTGATAAATGCTAAGCCTATGTAAAATTTTAAAATATATGACTCATACTTTTTTCTCAAAAAAAACATCATGTTTATCATATTGCATAATAATATTATCATTATTTCGAATTAACAAATTATTCCTCTCCACCTTGGGAATTATTATTCTCATTCCTTATTCTCTTCAAACCCAATTGGGTTTCACCGTATTATACAAAAACTTGATATTAAATAAAAATGCAATAACTTCAAATATCAACCAAATTTTTTTATTCTTTTTGCAATCAAACACAGAAAATGATATCTTATGTATGCAATAAAAAAAATTACAACTACTAAATATATAAAAACAATCAAAAATAGAAAATTATGTCACTTCACAACTGTGTTTTCCCGCTCAAACCCATGTAGTTCTTACAGCAGAAAATTATGTCACTTCACAACTGTGTTTTCCCGCTCAAACCCATGTAGTTCTTACAGCAGAAAATTATGTCACTTCACAACTGTGTTTTCCCGCTCAAACCCATGTAGTTCTTACAGCAGAAAATTATGTCACTTCACAACTGTGTTTTCCCGCTCAAACCCATGTAGTTCTTACAGAAAGGTAGTCACTTCACAACTGTGTTTTCCCGCTCAAACCCATGTAGTTTTTACAGCAGAAAAGTATGTCACTCACAACTGTGTTTTCCCGCTCAAACCCATGTAGTTCTTACAGCAGAAAATTATGTCACTTCACAACTGTGTTTTCCCGCTCAAACCCATGTAGTTCTTACAGCAGAAAATTATGTCACTTCACAACTGTGTTTTCCCGCTCAAACCCATGTAGTTCTTACAGCAGAAAATTATGTCACTTCACAACTGTGTTTTCCCGATCAAACCCATGTAGTTTTTACAGCAGAAAATTTGAGAAAATATGAAAAATTGGAAAATTCACTATCTATTTACATTATTTTATTGCGATGACCAATAATATCACTTCTGTCATCATTGTTTCTATTTATCAGATCGAAGGTCTCGTCGTCCGTAATGCCGCTGTTATTTTATACATCGTCCGCAATAGAACTAAGATCTGACATGGTGAAATACATACATATATCGTTTTAATTTATTATAACAGACACACACGCTAACCGCAATACACCGCTATCAAATGGAATACGTGCTCTTCCGAGGACCGACAAATGCATACTGAAGAATGTAGGGCCTAAGCGCTACACCACAATTTACGTGACTAACGCTTGTACGCACTCTATCAGTTAATATTCATATTTGTCAAAGCACGAATCATTACAGCAAATCCGCCCATGTTTCAGAACCCGCTTAAATCCTCAGAGTTCTGCACTGAAGTAATCAATGTTTTATTTTCAGTTTGATCCAAAGTCACGGCCCCTTTTTACCGACATCATCAAGAGACTGGAAACATTGATGGAAGACCTGGACAGGAAACACAATGCTTCTTGGTCGTGCTCAGAAAACAACTCTCTCCACAGGTTAGCCATTCACACTGTTTATTAAATTAACGAGAACTAAAAGCAAGCCAAATCTGATCACGCGACCTTCACAATCTACACCCAATGAACTGCTGAAGATATGGTGCGCAACGCGATTGATCAATGAAGGCTGTAATTTAAAGGTTATTTAATGGCATGCTTAGTTAGGGAAGATAACCAAATTCAATGTTTATTTGATTTCCAGTTCACCAGTTCGACACATGGCAGTTAAGTCGGAGGTTTCTAAGCGCAACTCCGTGGACGTGTCGCTGCTCCGTGACTATGCAGCCACCAGCTCCGATTCTGTGGAGAGCGACATGTCCCCCGCCACCCCACACATGGTACACACCACCACCACCCACAGCTCAGCCTCCAAGGCCGATAAGGACCAAATCAAGAAACAGAAACTCAGCTACCATAAAAAATGTGAGTACAAATTGCAGAAATGTTCAAAAATTTTATTTGTTGCTCCATCAAGATTTGAGATGATTTATGAAAAACTGTTATATCGTGGTACATAAATCACAAATCCCTCTCCTTTCAATTTTCCTTAAAAGAAAGCTTTAAGCTCCCCGGACAGGCAATATAAATTGTCAGTAACGAAATAAAAGCAACTTTCGAATTAACAAATTCCCACATAAAAATAAAATAAAAAACTCTGAAAAGTCGAGTTGTCAGCGTACTCCTTGTCAAATTCATAGGTATTGGAAGTAAATTCTTAATATTATGATGTATTCCCATGTATATTGAAATTTCGAGGCTAATTATTACCAGCACGGCCCGCCTGTAAAATTAAGGAATTCGAAGTAAGTTTGTAATAATGGAAAGTATTCTCGTGTAAATCGAAATATCCCAGCTGAATATCGGCATGGGCCAGCTTTGCAAATTTAGGTATTTGAAGTAAATTAGTAATGAAATGCCATCTTTCCGTGTAAATTAAAAATTTGCGGCCGATTACTGGCACGTCCGGTTCGTCAGATTCAGATTTACGAAATAATGTCAATTGGTATGGTGTATGACAACATAAATCGAAAATTTACTGCATTTTACTGACCCGACCGGCTTGTCAGATTCTGATTTACAAAATTACTAGCTGAAGTACCCGGCGTTGCCTGGGTTTATGAATGGTTTGGAGTAAAGCTTTGAGTTTGTGATGTGTTACACCTACACCTACCGCTACAGCTACCCTACCTGTACCTCTCCCCCTACTCCTATCTCTACCCCTATCTCTACCCCTATCTCTACCCCTACCCCTACCCTACCCCTACCCCTACCCCTACCCCTACCCCTACCCCTACCCCTAACCCTACCTATCTCTTCCCCTACTCCTAACCACCCCTAACCTTAAACATTCTCCGAACAACACTGATCATTTTGCAAAAACCACATGTAAATCTGTCCAGTAGTTTTTTAGTCTATGCTGGTACACCTACGAACTGTGCCTTTTATATACATATGTAGACTTGATTTATTTTTGGACAAATCAATTTTTTTCTAGTTACACAAAGATTTTTTTTGTTTATATTATGTTAAATGTTTATATTTTGTGTTAAATTATTAAATTTTCATGTGCTGACCAAAATAAATTTCGGTTTCACGAATTAACGAATTTCGAATTATAATTTATTTTTCTGTTGACTTTTGTTAGTAAAAAGTTTTATACTTTTTTTTGGAATTATTGTGGTTTGAATTAGCAGGGTTCCACCGTAGTTGCGAATGATTTCATATACTTTATATTGCCCTTTGATGGCTTAATTTGGTATTTACTTGCTAGTTGGGAATGCGCGGACTGTCTGGATGAAGATGTTAACAATTGACCTTACCGAGGTGCTTAATGTCGTTACATATTTGCTTTTGTACAGAACGGTTGATGACATTCTTTCTAAGATTCTGAGCAACACATTCGATCAATCTAAAGGGTTTATTGTATTTTGAATCAATATAAATATATTTTAGTACCTATGTATTATTGATGATAGTGAATGTTTTTATCCTTTTCAGTGCAACATCGGCGATCTCTCTCGGAGACTGTGAGTGGGTTGATCTTCTGGCCGCACACGGCGCCCTCGGACAAGGCCCGCTGCCACCAGCTGCAGCGCGGTCACCCCACCCCTCCGCGATACCCCGCCCACCCCACCCTGCCGCTGTCCAACCGCCCCACACTCAACAAGATCGCCGAGATCATGCTGCTCAAGGATCCTCACTACAAGCCCCGCCTCGCCTCAAAGGTGGAGGGAGATGCCGCGCTGCCTGCCCCTAACCCCTTCACCACCTTCGCGCAGTTTCGAGGTGTTAAGAAGATCCTCGGTGGATCTCCGAGCTCGTACGCTTCAGGAGTCGGCGATCTCTTTTCTTCATGCTTCGAACTACCATCACCATTCTACGGGGGCACACAGTCCTCCAAATTACCTAAAACTGTTGACGAAGTGGACATGTGCAAGAAATCCAAGCGGGAAAAAAAGAGTAACACTCTCAGTGTCAAACAAACAAGCTCCTTGCCAGTGTCTCCGGTACTATCGAGACAAGACAGCTTCGTGCGCCCGGATCCTGAGAATATTCCACAGTCCTGTTCGTCCGTTACGGAAGAAAGGCTGCAGGAGTGTGTCAACAAATTAGTTAATTTAAATTTCTGCGAAGAATGTCCAGAAGGTTGTAGTAAAAGCGATCACGCGAGTGATTCTTGTAATAATGATTCCGGGTCTTGTTGTACTTCATCTAGAAAACTTTGCTACGATTCTGGAAATGCTGATGGAGTGTCAGACGGCAGTTCGTCCAACTGCTCCAAGGAAATGGTCAGCACTGGAGCTATTAGTAAAAGCTCAGCCAACAAAGGAAAAGCCAAGTCGTTATTCACTCACCCGTTATTTAAAAATGTGATGGATACGGAGCAAGTCGGCCATTCTGTAAGACCGTTTGCCAATCCACATGAAAACAACGTTGCAGGGAATTATGACCTGCAAGATTATTCTCACTTCCCAAACAAACCATCCCCAGTATTACTGCAGAAGAGTAGTTCTAGTATTGAATTGTCCGTAGATAATTCCTTTACCCCCAATTTGATGAACATAAAGAATGGCGCTAATATCCTCAGAAGGAGGGGCTCTTGCGAGAGCGGTATTTTTTCTGTGGTCAATGAAGACTTTTCGACACCAAATTGCTTGATAGACTGTTATAACTTCAATACCATATGTCCTTGTGTACTAAGATTTTTTTGTCACTGTAAATGTCCTAATACAGAGAAGTGCCTTTTTTCACAAAACTTACCCCAATCCACCGACACCACCGACAGCTCTTCGGGAGATAAAAGTGGTCCCAAATGCAGCACAGAAAATCCTGACAGTCTTTTTCAAAGTGAGTGCGATTGCAAAGATACTTATGGTACATTTTCTCAAGATGTGGTGCATAATCCGCTAGGTAACTTCAGTAGTGAGGATCCTGAAAATGTACACGAACATTGTGAACATAGAAAGTGCTCCAGTAAAGGTGAAACAATCGGAGAAAGAAAGGATAAGTGTTGTGATAATGCGGAAGATTGTAACAATTGTAGACTGTTTTCTAGTAAAACTCAGTTGAAAGGCGAAATTAAAACTGGTTGTGAATCAAATTTATCATTATGTCATAATTGCTTAGATAACTACTGTCATATTTTTCACCATAAATACTGTTTTAAAAACATCGATGTGGAGCATGCTTTAGGTTGTGGCACTCTCTCAGGCAGCTCGGCCAACTCCAGCCTGTTCCTTCACGACGACTCGGCTCTTTCCACCACCACCGTCAGCTCTCTCCGCAGTCTAGATGACCTGGACTGCTTAAACCCATCCTCCTCCAGAGAATACTTGCGTTCTGTCCCGGGATCCTATGCCTGCCCCAAACATCCAATGGACGGATTGGATCAGGCGGATTCCAAGAATAACAGCGATGACCAGTCCGTCTCTGAAGATTCAGAAACTATTTGCGGCCAGTGTAATCTATTTAGGGTCGGTCAGGCCCCTCTGCCATCCAAAGAATGTCAATTATTGAGTAGGTGCTGCTTATTTTATCACAATAGAAGACACGATGTGTGTCCGTGTCACAGATCTTACATGAATGTGGACATCGACGCTCGAAGTGTAGACCTCGGCCTCATCAACAGATTAGCCATGGATGAAGAAATAAGAAACATGATGCTACAACGAAATACTTTCACTAATCAATTACTTTATTCCTCTAGTAAACGTACGTCAAGTATCTATACGGACAGCTCCGATGATATCTCCTCTTTGGCCGGGTCAGACTCTTTATATTTTGAGGATCGTATAAATTACTCGGGAATTAATAATGCACGGTCGGCACAGATTTCTAAAATAGTGGAATACTTTGAAAGAAAAGGTGCTAGTTTTAAGCCATCCAGTCTGAAGCCAAATCTGTCTATTCCCCGACGCTTTCAAGCCAAGCTTTACCAGGATCTGAAGAATCTCAGGTATTTCCCCACCTTCCTCTTCCCCTTTTCCTTCCCCTCCCCAACACCTTCAGCCTCACAACATTCCCCAATTTGGGGATGCCATAGTCTCACTGGCTCCAGACGGTTGGGAGCAGTTGAGACTCTTGTACGGTATTCGTCTAAAAAAAAAAGGGATTTCTCAGAGATCAGAGCGAAGTGTGGCCTGATGCGTGATACGTCGTACGGTTTTAGAGTTTTATGAATACATATTTTTAAAGCCATTATATTTTCCAATAGAGTTCCTTATTAACTTAAAACACGGTAATCACAAAAAAAAATCTGTCGATTCTTGCAAAATACTCTTCCATACAAATTTGTTAACAATCTTCATATAGCTGGGTACAGTCAGTCGCCTTGTAGATTTCGAAGGATTGCACGCTCGGTACGGTTTCCCGCTAAAGGGCCACGAAAATGACAATGTATGAACTATTTCTTAGAGCAGAAAGCCCCAGACACTGAATTTATAATGCACATATGGAAGTCATTTCAGACTTGCTCTCGGGCAGTATTATTTATGTATACGAACTGGTGAATTTTTTAGCACCGAATTTGAATGACGCGCTGTTTAAAAGTGTGGTCAAATTATGATGCACATTTGTTTTATTTTCTTATCTTTTTTATGGAAGTTCACTGCACAAACGCACTTTAGAGAAAACCGCTACTGATTTTATGAAATACTTCGATATTTTGTCCATAGCATGAAATTTGAATAATGTATTACTGTTTCTATAAAAACATTAACAGTGCGTTCAGGCACGCATGCCGTCGAATCAATGAAGGCATAGGGTGAGATGTTGCAAAAAATGAAATGCAAAAATTCAAACAATATGATTTTGTATATATTTTTTTGATATTTTATTTATCATCCGACTTTATGTTAGATTCGTGTGCCTTTTTTTAAAAATGGTATCAGTAATTATTATTTTCTCATGTTACGGGTACTGATTTAGTCTGTCAATTTTGTACTATTTTATTTTTATATTTACAGTAAAAAATTAGGTAGATCGCGATCATTTAAAATGCTATCACCACAATGGTTCATGGGAAAATGATTGTAATTTTAAAAAACACAATGGTCCAAGTCGGTCAGAACCAGATTTAAAAAAAATTCAACAATGACGTATTATAAACAGTACAACAATGATAATTGTGTTCTGCATAGAAGTCAATGAAGGTTAGCATTCTAGAATCAAACATGAAGACCACCATAATGATTGTAGTCCTGGAGAGCTATTCTGGTTCTGTTTAAGGAAAATTCATTATCCTTTTCCTTAGGCTTAAAGACATCTTGCTTAACTGCAGAATTCCGGAGAGACATAGCAAAAAAATCCTAAACAAATTGTTAAAAGATTATTTGAAAATACAAATTGATGAAATAAGTATCTTCAAGTGACACAAGGTTTTGAACCGATTTTATTTAAAACAATTGCATTATGTTATGTATTACAGCGCCCTTGAGGTGATTTTTCACAAAAACGGCGCTATACAAATCATCCAATTATTATTATTATGTTATAATGCATTTTAATACATTTTTAATTTATTTAAAAATAAACTCAAAATGCTCGACCGTCTCTAGTCCAAATCTAATTTGATTTTACAACGGTAAGTAAATTACAAAACATTTGTAAAAAGGATCAAACTAAATACTCTACAAAAATAGAAGGTTCTGCATACAAGCCACACCTTTTTACTAGTTGGGTTATTTTACTTAATATCTCCGATTGTTTACATTCATCCCGGTACCTAGTAAGTCAAGTTTGACGTTATATTTTCGTAAGAATGTAATTCCACCAAGACGCACTGTTACCGCCACCTAGTGACAAAAAAATGAAGACATTTAGAGTTTCAATCTGCCTATAACAATTACATTTTGTAAAAAAAAAACCTGCCTCGCTAGATAGTAATGAGCTTTTTTCTGTCACTACTTCTAAAAGGGACATTTTCCACCGGGGTATATATATGCCGACAGTAGAGGTGGTTCCTAAGTTTCCTGCTTATTCCACCAGCATTTCCAGACCATACGAAAAAATTAAACATTTGTTTCTTCAGAACTTTTAAATATTTATTATCATTTTGGTGTCATCCAAACAAACTGCACAATAGTATCATGTCATGAAATTAATTACAATAAAATGTAATATTTAATCACAATCGTATTGGTACTCTGACCAACAACACAAGGTAATGGAAGTTTTAAATAAGATTAAATCACAGACTTTGCAAATTGAGAGACAATAATGTAAAAATAATTCTACGGACACACATACAAACGAACAAAGCACCAATAATACATTCACACATACAAGAAAAATTAGCTAAACAAGACAGAAATTAATAAACTATGAACAGTAAGTCCCCATTATCTGCAGTCAAGAACTAACAAAAACAAATTATGTTATTTAGGTGGTTAAAGCTCGTATAGATACGTCAGCATCTTTAGTAACAGCATTGCGTATGCAACACATCTCTCGTGATTCGAACTAGCCGTGTCAAATTGTAAACTTCGAGAAAATTGTTAACTTCGTACAAATTGTAAACTTCGAAAAAAATGTAAGCTATGAAGAAATTGCGAGCATCGAACAAATCTTAAACATCGAACAAACTGTAGTCAGAAAAGGATTTTAAAAAATGTTCATCAAAAGCTAGCTCTGGAGGAGCTAAAAGATTTTTGTAACACATCCGAATTCTGTGTCAAAGGATGAAACAAAAGTGTAAATTGTTGGACCCTCTATCAATAAATGATTAAAGATTAAAAAGAGATTATGCAAAAAAAAATTTTTGAAAGAGGAAAAAAAGATCTATGACAATGCAATTTATCCTGTCACGCGCCACATTTTGACGCAACGTGTGTTTTAGTAAAACTCCATGGATCACATATGTAACATCAGCGCGTGGAAATAGCGGCCGATGGATCACATATGCAACATCCACATAGAAAAGGTTATCATTCAAATTTGCACTGTGCATTTAGAGTGTTTAATATTATTTTAACTGAAAATTAACAATTTCTGTATGAATGGTTGACTGAACCATTGGGTTTTAGTCTCATTATTGCAATCCGAGTGGCTTTAAAGAACTCCTATGGACAATGAGAAATTACTGTATTATTAATTGTAGCACTAATATTTGGTTATCAAAAATAATATTCAATATAGAAATCTATCAGACATCTAATTTAATCAGACTAGTCAATTTTTGTAGCAATCGTGAGATCAGCAAATTTCATAACTATTATGTATAAAAATAACACGATATTACGCTTGTAGCAGTATGTAGTTTAAATTGTATTATTTGTCAATTTAAACCTAGGAGACAAGCCAGCATGGGAATGTTCGTGAAGCTCAAGAACAAAAGGCACTAGTTAAATTAATTTTCCCGAGGTGTCACACGTCTATGTTGACGTACACTCGGGGTCGGGAGAACACTTTGATCCCCTCCTCCAGTTTGGCCAGCTCCTTGTCCAGCACCATCTTGCGGTTCCTCATTCGGAGCGTGTCCGTCCTCACCGGCATCTTGTTCAGTTCATTGATTAAGTCTGAGAACTCTGGAAAATTGAAAAAACGTATTTACTAAATAATATAATAAACACCTTCATTTGGACAGAGAAATTTAATTTCCTTACGGCATAAAACTTTATAATAGATTTGAGCAATAGCTCTCATACAAAAAACTAATTAATAAATTCAAAACATCCTTTTAAAAAATGGATCTGGGACACGGAGATACAATATTGACAAAATATTACAACCATATATACTCATAATAAAAACTTTAAAACACAATACAATATAAAACAAAACATTACCACGGGAAATGTGGTCCTCGGCACTGGAAATCTCAGCGAAGAAGACATCATTAAGCACGAACTAGCTATTATGTTATAATTATATTATGTACCTACTTGTAACCTTTTTTTAACTATTTTTATAGCTCTAATTTCATATCTATATCTTATATATAAGGGTATTTTCACTGTTTTCTTTCATTATCTACAAAAATTACGAAATAAATTACACTAATGATGGCATTTTTATTTTGTTTTTATGTTTATTAATACATTTTCTGTAATGATTTAAATTATGCCATTTTTTATATGCTGCCAAAATGACTACTCGTGAATATGTGTTAAAATAGAATAGCGATTGTCAGAATCAGAAATATAAACTTTATATTGTTAACAGTATCCATAATTTGTGAAAATACCCTATTATGCTAACTATATATATTTTTTTTTTTATCGCTTTTGCTATGTATTGGAGTTTATAAACGTTTTTGCAAAAAATAAATAAATAATTTATTTATTTATTTAATGAATTTAAAATTATTTTTTATTCCCCACTTTATTAATATAAAAGTTTTGAAAGTGATTCTTTCTTCATCATTTTTTTTCTCCATCTTTCTTCATCTCTTTTCAACCAATCATTCTTTTGATATAAATAAAGTTTTTGTTATTTTGTTATATCAAAATACTACTAACGACATCTGTGTGTACGGTATATAATTTATTTATTTATTTTTATGTTAAAGCAGCATTGTCCAATTATACAAGATACACAATACGAAATGAGATAAACGAGATCTACAGAAAAAGAAAAATGCATAATACGTGAATGAAGCAATGATGAAAACATACATTTGAGAGAACATTCAAGTCAAAGCCTGAACAAGGTTTTCGTAGAGTCCACGATGTTGGACATATTAAAAGATATTCATCAAAGTTTATTTTCATAAAGACTTACAAAAATCATTTAGACTGGTACATAAATTTTCAAGGACCTGGCTTGAGTTAACAAGTCTCGACATTCTGAACAGTGGAGAATGGTACCCATAACTAGTAGTTTTGATTTAGGAAAAGCAATTCATTATAATAAAAATAAGTAAGTAGTGGACATTATCATTGCAATCTCCTAACTCAAGTGGAAATATGCCGGGCATGTGGAACTTCTTACAGATAGATGACCGTTGGAATTACAGTATCATCAGATGGCGTCCTTGCTTGGGAAATTGAAGTAGATGTCTAAGTAGATGAGATGGGCTGACGATTTGAAGATCAATTTGAGGGAGACCTATATTCAAAGCTGGACGCCAGAAGGTACATGAAAATAAAAAAGATGAATAGAGAGAATGATGCAGTTCTTACTTTCTCTGAGTATTTTGAGGGTTTCGATCCTCTCGCTCTCGGGCAGAGCAATGTGTCCGGCCGGACAATGGACATCCACCTCTCCAAAGTCGTCCAGCTCTTGGCGCTCCCGTTTCTGCTCCTTCTTCTGCTTTATCTCTTTGATGTACTTGGGCACCACCCCCTTCTGATAACCTGAAATATTTAATATTATATTAACAAATAAAATATTAGGAATGAGGAACTCCACTCAATACAAATTTATTTTTTTACAATATTCAACGTCTTACTTAAGGGTCAGCACTCAAAAGTGCCACTAGACACCGCTTTGTAGTCTGCTAACTACAAATACCAATACTACAAATGATTTATCTGGAAATTCTATATGGGTAATTAGGAAAATGTCTAAGGTTTCAAAATACAAAATCCTCAAACTATAATCTTTTAAATTCTATAAAATGCATACCAAAATGTCTTAACATTTTAGCCAAAATTCCAGATGATGTTTTGATTCCAGAGTTTGATAATTTTGTCTTTTGAAACCATATACATTTTCCGTACAGAATTTACAGATAATCATTTGTAGTATTTCTTGCAGTAGCAGACTAAAAAGTGTGTATTTTTAAGTGCTGACCGTTAGAATTTAAAAGATTACAGTTTAAGGATTTAAATTTCATCATCGGAAACCTAAGAAATTTTCATAACTATCCGTATAGAATTTACAGACAAATTATTCGTGTATTGCTTGCGTTAGCAACCTGCAAAGTCAAGTTTAGAGCCTTATTTGGGTGCTCGTCCTTAAGAATTAAAAATAAATAAAAACTTTACTATAAAAACTTATTACATTCAGATAGATATATTAATTAAAGCAATGATAAGATATTAGAAAGGTTTAAAATAATTGGTATCCCCTACCCCCGCCCCTGCCCCTGCCCCTACCCGTACCCTACCCCTTTCACCACATCATTAAATCAATATCCTTATCAGCCTTTACATCTCTCATAAACATACTTTCCAAATCCACTTGCTCCAAGTGAGTTCGAAATTTTGCAACTGAAGTCAAATGTTTCATTTTGT
>JAHDVE020004906.1:0-40812 GCA_022606495.2 Halesus radiatus
AATGACTACATATCACTTTTAATAAGTGTGCCGATTAATACAAATGTTGAATTATCATGGAAGCGCACAATTCATACCCGAACCAGAATAACTACACACAGTCTACCTTTGAACATAGAGCAATGCACGACACTGCTGCCTACCCATGCAGTGAAACTGTGTGGCTGTTGGTAAATTAAAAAGAATACGTTACCAAATTATCATCTATTTTGTAAATGAAGTCGTCAAAGGGGCACGTTAGCTTACCTGAAACAGAGAAAGAAAATATTATTAGATAACGCTATAATTTGTTTTTTCCACGAACAGAATAGAAACATGAATTGTTAAAATGTTTTTTGAAATTTAAAAAATAATTTGCCTATCTCCAGAGCGGAAGACACTACGTATGTATCCCCTGTTGAACTACATATATTTCAGAAACTTCCTCGACTCATGTCCTTCTGTCTTATAAACTCTCTGGTGACATAATCCCACTGGCTCCGTGCAGTGACTTTAGAAATTGCTTTGTTTTATTTTAAATACATATTGATTGTGCGAAAGTTCGTATCGGTACCTACTACCTAACGTCAAAGGCATTAAAATTCAAGTAAACAGAATTCGAGAAGGTGGAAATCTGAATCGTAAATAGATTCGCTTGAAATTCAGAAGAATTTGATGCCATTCTCTGGAAAAGCAGTCTGATTTCTCGGGTTAAACCTTTAGTACCGTACGTACATTTGATTTTTTAAATTTTTATACGATTATAATTTCTTCAAATGCTTGATAACTTTGTGGCATCATTATTAATTATATAATTGAAAATACACTTTGTATATACACTTTACTTAAAATATATAAATATTTCTACATGTTTCGATAGCAATGCTATCATCTTCAGGAATAAATGAATTAAAATATATAAATATTTATATATTTTAAGTAAAGTGGTATATACAAAGTGTATTTTCAATTATATAATTTTATACGATTATTTATTAATTTAATTTAAACTAGAACGGGTGTACATTGGTTCCATGTATTCTAATGTGAACATAATATCTCTACAGAAAAACATTTTTACAATTTAAGTCAAGATATACAATTAAGAATTACATACATTAAAAATTTCACTGTCTTCTTAAATTTCAAAACATTTTCCTCTCCTTTTATATTGTCGGATATTTCTTGGAAGATCTTCGTGGCCCTATATAGTAATGAGTTTTGCGATTTTGTTTTCTTTCGAAAGGTAAATCTTATTTCACTTCTTCTTCTCGTAGAGTGGTTATGTCTGTGTTGATGTTTATTAATTTTTCTCGGAATTTTATTGGCCGTTAAACATTTTAAAGAGAAAAACTATTACATTTATGTATAGAATTTGTCTAAAAGAATGTATGTTTAGATCCCTAAGCATTTTTTAAAACTTTAGGACATTTGTTTCGTCTGAAAATTATTCGCATGGCTTTATTTTGCAAAACTTAGTTTTCTAAAATCCTCCTCTTTTGACAAGAACTAGCCGAAGAACTATTAGGCTAGCCGGTTAGTACTTACCTAAAGTCATTAAATAAATAAATAATAAAAAAATAAATAAATAATAAAAAAATAAATAAATAATAAAAATTAAAAAAAATAAATAATAAATAAATAAATAAATAATAAAAAATAAATAAATAATAAAAAAATAAATAAATAATAAAAAAATATAAAATAATTAAAAATGATAAAATTAAAAATTCACGCATCGGTGGTGCGCAAATGTGTCCACAGCCCGCAACACTGTAAATAACCAAAGTGTAAAATAAATTTTTTAAAAACGTTAATATTTACTAAAACTTCTTACGCTTTTTAAGGTAATTTTATAGATATTTTCGAGTCCTAAAATTTATTTTATGAATACTTTCCAGTCCTAAAAATTAATACCAATAATTCAATAAATACCACCTCATCTTGTGCCACCAATCATCTAATAAATGTAACATCAATAGAAAGGGAGAAACAAATAACCATGTAAAACTATCATCTCTATAAATAAATTTTTCTAAAACTGTGTTCACCTGAAGCGACCTGCCAGGTAAGTATGTTTATCTGTATCTGTTTGTACATAATTAGTTAAAAAATATTTGTACAGCGCCCTTGAGGTGATTTTTCACAAAAACGGCGATATGCAAGTCATCCAACTATTATTATTATTATTAAGAACAGAATACTGCTACAATAATTAACATCGGGAAAAATGATGGACAGCAATTTACAGGATTCTGCACTGATATATTATCTTATCCTTCCGAGTAGTGAGACTTTTTTTGCGATTTTTTGTAACATATATTGTACTTTCAAAATTCCATCATCCATAATTATCAAAGGAGTACCTGCTATTCTCTTATTTCCGATATTCATAAATTCGGTTTTGCTTAAATTTAACTTTAATTTATTATTTTTAAGCCAAAGAAATTCATTATTAAGGTCATAGTTAAGTTGGTTCATAATCCGCATCACACAAACGGAAGCTGCTCCCAACCGACTGGAACCAGTGAGACTATGGCATCACCAATTTGGGGTATGTTGTGAGGCCGGAGGTAGTGAGGAAGGGAAGGAGATTGAATGAGAAGAAGGATTTGTATGACTTCAATTCAATTCTTTATTATTTTTAAAATTTTTACAATATTTACATTTTAAGGCATTTTTAAAGATGTACAACATCCAAAATAATTACTTTTAAAAATAATAAAAATTTAAAAAAAAGAAGGCAGACATACATAACCTCAGTAAATTGCATACAAGGCATACTGGTATCATGCGAGTAGCAACAAAGCTTTATGTTTAAAAGCAGCTTCATTGATGCTAAATATGTCCATATCCGAAGTGATTCTATTTAACAGCAAGATTGACCTCCCCACCGGCATGACCATTGGCAAGTAGGTTCTGCAGGCCGGGAGATAAAACAGTCTATGCTGTCGGTGATGGAGATAACCATCGGGAACACAGAAATAAATGTTCTCCATGATAGCCGAGTTTTCGAACCATCCGCGAATCAGTCTGAAGAAATGTGTCACAATGTGTACATCCCTTCTGACCCGCAGATGTTTCATTCCGAGCATACCTAAGAGAAAGTCGGTAGGATAGAGCAACGGGTAGCAGCCATACTCCCCCAGATAAAGAAATCACATGACATGACAAAAGACGCCATAGGCAAAATGCGAAAGCTATGGAGTGACAAAGGTGTAACGAAGACCACCAAGATGAGACTCGCCCGGGAGCTGATTTTACCTGTATTTCTTTACGGTGTGGAAACGTGGACACTCAGAGCCGAGCCAGCGAAAGGAAGCGGATAGACGCCCTCGAAATGTGGTGCTGGAGGAAATGCTCAGGACTGATTCCATGGACAAATATATCAATTCTGAGAGATCTTGGCATACGCAATAGGCTATCAACGGTCTGCCTATAGCGTATCGTCAGATTATTTTGACATGTCAATGAAAAATAAATAAAAATACAGGGTTGTTCAAAATGATGGACTCGCCCAACAACAGTTCTCTTATATTGCTCCCAAAATGTTCAACACACTGAGTACTGAGTACTGATACTAGAAAATCGAAATCTGATAACCTTTATACCATCAGTGTTCAAAATTGGTTATTTACAAGAGGAAGAAATTATTTCAAGGAATGTACATCATAAAAGAGATTATTATTTTTTATTTTTTTTAAACTATACATGTTTAAATATGTATATTTATTTAAACATATTACATATGTACAGGAATTATGATCTTATTCCTATCTTATTGTATTACATGTGGTATACAACAAACTTCGACTACCATAATACGGGCTGTGCCTAGTTTGGTAGTTATAAAAATTAAAAAATGTGAACTCTGTACCAAACTTATAAGATGAATAAATAAAAATTTCACGTTTTCCTCGGATGCAGCCGTCGGCTCGGGCTTTTTTCTTTACAGAGACATCCCCAGTTTGCTCAAATCGGTGATACCAATGACAAATAATGCTTCCTCTACTTAAAGGTTCAATGTTAAAATGGAGACGAAAGGTACGCTGCACTACAGTTGCCGACTCACCTTGTGCTGCATAATAGCCATTTTACTCACAACTGACGCGAAATGACTGCTTGGCGGCGCGAGCACTCTACCGGTCGTTTGCCCAACAGATCTAGCGGTGGGATTGTAAACATTCGGACCTCCTCTTTCAATTGTTATGTAGATCATTCACATACTCGTATAACGTACAATTCAGAAAATATGGCGGTACGTTTTGAATAACCCTATATATAATTACATAATTTATTATAACGACTTTCTTGTGTATAGTGGGTCTTTATAAATCAGTAAAAATGTGATTTGTAAATATTTCACAAATTTATTAATGTCTGGACTGTGGGAGTATCGTGGGAAGGAATGTTTTATGTGGCCACTCCATATTAATATAATTGTGTCGGTGCAATCAATCGGTATAAAGTATAAACGTATTAACATACTGGACTGGACACTGACTGCAAAGCATTGATATTAAACATCCTAGATGGGAATTACACCAGATTAGTGGATAGGTACTCTTGTACAGGTGAGACTCTTGTACTGTAAGACTCTCGCACAGTTGAGATTCATATACAGAGTGAGACTCTTGCTCAGTTAAGACTCTTCCACTGTGACTCTTGTACAGTTGGGAGTCTTGAAAGACCGATTGAACGACAGCACATCTTAAGTGATGCCCGCTATACGATTGGTACAGTATGCCGTGGATCCTACTACTCCCAGCGTATGAGTACGAGTACGGTGATTATAAACAAATGAAAACAAAGGACCTTAACTAAAGATGCGTTACCGTAGAAATTCGTGAGAATACTATCGAACATATGAGGTATGTTTATCTTTTTCAATAAATAAACAATCTTTCTCAAGTGGTTCAAGTTTTGTGAACAAGTAATTGTTAATTTATGGGGTGTGTGGGATTGCATTCACCTTCCCACTTACGGAATAAGCAAATTAGTGTTATTATTTTTGTAATTGCCGTTAATGTGACAATTCTTTATTAGTTTAAAATTTACCCTGACGAAGCTTGTGCTAAGCGAAACCGATTGGAAAATAAATTAGCGGGCGTATGAAACAAAAGTTAAACTCGATACGAGCTCAAGTCCTTGTGAAATTAGTAAGTGAAATGTAAAACAATAAATTTATTAAAAAAAAAGGGTCACAGTTCAATTGTGCCGTACGCCCACGGATCATCAAATGAGTCGCCAGAAACGAACGGCTCGTTCATAAACGACTCATCACTAGTGTGATATGGCTAAAGTCATTTCAAGCAAGGCTTCGTCAAAATGACATGAATATTAGTCTTCTAATGGCCAATTCAACTTCATATCTAGAAATATTACATCAGGCCTTTCGAAATATGACTAAAATTAAAATGTATTATGTTTATATCTTGTATGCGCCTTATTGTTGCATTTCTATTATCATGTACTTTTACTTTTCTATTTTGTATTAACTATTGTGTACAACAAAAGAAAATTAAGTTCATGATGTATTTTATTTCTATACTTAGTTACCATTACTGTCGCTAGATGGCGCTGCTCCCCAACTCAAATACGATAAATATTTCTCTATTGAGTTGGGCAGTTTTTGTTAAATAAATTTATACTTTTTTGTAATTAGCTATGAAGATATATCTGTATTATTAAATATTTTATATGTATTTTTATATTAAATAAAAAAAAAACTCATACAATCTGTTGACAATATGAAATATGTATGTTTGCTTTTTACCACACGGGTCAACCTAAAAGCTGTAATGTCAACAGACGTGTTATGACAACACTAGTACACAGGACCCCGTTAACAGTGTTCTAGATCACCTGTTTCGGTCAAATATTAAAACGCTTTTATTTCGCGTGGGTACAAAGACGGAAAAAAAACACACGCTCACAGCTGCCCACTCGGGCGGGAGAGACACCCGGCTATCTATATCTAGTCACTATTCTTAAAAATGTAAAAGAAAGTCACAATTTGATTGAGTTTATTAAGACCCAGCAATACTCTCGAAGCGGACACTGAACACTGTTTGAAAAGGAGATATGTTAATATGGAAGAGAGAGGGAGCGTGCTAATATAAATAACGCTTAGGACGTAAACGATAGTATTAAAAACATTAAATGAAACGCTGTGAATGTTTTCATAGCTGTAACATGTTATTTATATTTTTCGGAGCATACTTCTGTTCGAATTCGTACCGCGCCAGAGATTTAAATGTTTGCTAACTGAAGCCGAAAGTTCCATTTTTGTTCCCAGTACCTATCGTTTTTTAAACATAAATTCAACCTTTCGCTCCTTCCCGTGACCTCGGAGGTCAAAATAAAGTATACCACAGTGTTACTGTTAAAAACCTACATTTAATAATGTATTAAATTCAATATAAAATTATTTCGTAATGAGTAAGATTAAGAAAGGGACGCTTAAGTTTTTTGAGGATGTGGAGCGAATAAACGAAGAAAGAAGTGTAAGGAAAATATATGACGTGAATGTGAATGGAAGAAGCCGGGGACGCCCTAGGAAGACATGGTACGAACAAATAGACCAAATACCCGAGTCGGTCCATTTCAGAAGTCGGAATAACAGAAGAGATTGTAAGAATGTGAATCAAGCAAGAAGTGTATGCTAAGATCGAGTTGTTTGGCGATCAGTCCTCTCTGCCTGCCCCTGCGGAAAAAATGTGTTAGTTTGTTAGTAAAATAAAAACATGTTAAAACGCAATATTTCAACATTTACCCCTTATATTTAATTCCAAGAAAAAGTCTATATATCAAACAAGCTAGGAATAAACTAATATTGACCAGAAAAAGCATAATGGCTACTTCAACTTACAGCTCAATTCATTGTTAACATTTATGTTTTGAAAATACAAATGCAAAAAATAAATAAACATAATTAATCGATTTTAATTAGATACTGTCGGCCAGTAGTGACGACCACCTCTGTGCACATGTAGCGGCGCGTCATCGTCATCCGGCGTGGGCGGACAGATTGGGACAGTCTCTGACCGGGACTACTACACTACAACCTATTACTGTATTTATACTGTAAATCTGTGGACAGCCAAAGCGTTAGCAGACCCCGCTCCTGTTTTGGCAGACAGCCCTGAGACGAAGTCACTATGACGGCTGTGAACTAATTACTTTCGTATGGATGGGATTACTGTCCACAAAATAAGCGATGACTTCCATAAACAATTTAAAGTTAACGAAGTATCTGTGAATGAATAAACTAGTTTCTGCGGCCATTAAATGCGTGTTTTATTTTACTTGTAAAAGGAAAAGATACACACCTTTAACTAGATTGGAATGCTCATGTTAAAATATGACACTATTGGACAACACTTCTACACATAATATGAAGGAAAACATCTATAAAGCAGTAAAAAATTTAAAACAAAAAGAATATCCCGGACGGGCGGCGATTGTTTGTTTTCTATTTACAGAAATCTAGTTTTATTCCAAGATTAATAAACATGAGATTGAGAAAAATCACCCCTTTAAGCAGAATTTTGGAACAGAAAATGAGAACTGGTAATGAAATTTCGCGCACTTTACGTTCAAAATAATAGTAAAATTAACAACCTCAAAACTTTACTCCAAAACATTCATAACGAACGGCGGGTACTTGGGCTATTCTCATATAAATAACAGTTGTCTCAATAAGCAAACCAAGCGTTAAAATTAATAAAATAGAATTGTACCAGACGTAATCTGGCACACAAACGAACTGTATGAGGCGGTTGATCCCAATCTATGGAGCGGGGATAGGGGGGGGGGAGCACTCCTACCGTTTCCTCTGCGTGGAGGAACGGTACTAGCGACAAGACCCTTATTGACGACTTTTGCGGGCCTTGTCCGTGTGACGTCGCTTATTGGGGTCCAGTCCGAGGCAGTAGCCCGATGGGGGTCCAAGGTAAGCGGTAGTCAGAATAAAAGAAGGCGGGTAGATCACAAGTCAGAGCGGGAAGTGGAGATAGAAGTACTTGTCAGGCTGGCGGTTGAATGTAATTGTGTTATTTTTTTTTCTAAAACATTAAAGAGTTGCAAACAATGAGCTTTGGCGTTAAGAAATTCGCACTGAAATCAGCGTAGCTTCAGCTTTAAAAATCAACTGTTGAAAAAAAAAGAAAGAAGCCATATTGTTAATCATTTTCAAAACAAATGTGGTCGAAGCCGGGTAGTCAAGACTGTGCATCTTACAATACCTCCACCGAGGCCCTAAGGAAAATAATTTGTCACGGGGTCTATGTCATCTTTGGGGATGTTGTATGAAGGGTATTTTTTTACGGAAAGGATGGAAGGACGTTCTGAGAAGAAAAAAGGTATGAAAGGTGGGTAGGAATTTGGTGTCAGTATGACCAGAAGTGACGGACTTATTAATTCATTTCTCACTGCTATGCAAGGCGATGGGTCGAAAAGTCCGGTTGGAGAGGTCTCCCTCAACTGGTCTCTTGACGTATCCGCCGCCATGACCTGGACAAACCTCACCCCATGAACTCACTCCTGCTAAGTCACCTACCGTAACGAACCACTGGATGTGACTTATGGCAGAGGTGTTGGTTATCCAATGAATGGTCGTCAGGGCTTGGGGCGATGGTAAAAAAGAGATCCATTTAGAGGGGACTGGGCAAAAGTCTATTTGCTTTCATCCTCGAACCAAAATACAGCAGAATCCATCACTCTTCTGGCGAACAAAAATCGGAAAATTTATGTATTATAATATTATAAACAATCTTGGAGACAAAATTTGTTTTAAAATGGCTTAGGGTTTAAAAAAATGGACGGGTGACATTCAGCGAGCGTGTTGAGTCAATTAGGACCATGCGAAGAGCTGGGCGAAAATAGGAAATAGTCGCCGGCTTGGTGGATTAGTGGTAAAGCATTTGTCACGTCACTCACGACTGTCAGCCGAGTACAAAATAAAGAGGAACTCATTATTATGTGATATATGCAGTGGCAAGCACAGAGTTTTTGATCAGGGTAGGCAGTAGGAAAAACAGCGAATTGATATATTTAAAAATAAAAAAAATTACCACAGAGGTGAGTTTTCGCTAAAAAAATGGCAAAGCTGCTGGATTTGGAGGTTGTTGGTTGGGATTACTCGACATATTGAAAATAAAATTAAAATAAACGTTTCATTTATGAATATTACAAACCAATATACATCAAATTTCCATATTTGACTGTACCATATGACACCGTGTACGGGACAAGATCTGTAAACTCTTGCCGCACGTTGTTAGAAGAAGAAGATCAGCCTGGCCACTTCGACGCTTCAGAGCAGGGTAGGAAGGAAGGGGAAGATGCCTTGAAAAAGGCAAACGATTTCTTGCAAGGAGGTGGTGAGGGCGAAGAGAAAGTCACGGTCGGTTTTCAGGCCGGGTGAAGATGCAGGCGAAGTAGGTAGAAGGCGTGTTGAATCCGTGAGAATACTCTGAATTTTAGAAATGCACTCGTCGTTCAAGTACTTCGGTGCGATACCGTGCGGCGAATCGGGCAGTTTGAACTCGTGAATATTTCGCGAGCTGCCGTAGACTCTGTCAACCTTGGATCGACTTGATCAAAAATTAGGATGTCAATCACGACCTTCTGCTTGAATTGAGCCTATTGCAATCTTCACCTATTTTTTATTAAAGCAACCAAAATTATTACAAGGTATGTCATGGGGGTCAAAGTAGGACAGGTAATACTTTGCCGTCAGATTACAAAAAATGCATTGTACAAACATAAAATAAGTAAGTTTACTCGATTACGCGGGCGCTAATGAACAGATCAGAAAAGATCGTTTATTTAGATCAGTCACCGCGGCCGCAGGAATCGCTTACAAAGACAGACAATTTTGGTAGAACAATAATTTTGAAAGGTTTTTTGTGGATCAGAGGGGCTCGACCAATGAGAGCCCGCTCTGTTTTCGGGACCGTCGCCGGGAGCGACCGTAGAGGTGGCGGGGGTCGGAGAAATGTCCCGTTAGCACCCAGTAGCGCCTCGGCACGAAAACGAGGTTCAGTGGCGTAGAAAAAGAAAACGATGACGTGCACTCTCATCATCACTTCTTCGAAAACCCCGGAACTACGCTTGTCGAAAGCCAATATGTACTGAAATGGGGCGTTTGCACAAATCCTCTTTTTGTGCAAACATAACAAGATAGGGATGCGTATCTAGTCGCTTCTATCAGGTTAAAATTAAAGTCGGGCGTTGCACAATTAATTATTTGTGCAGACAAACAAACAAGACAGAGACGCGTATCTAGTCGCTTCTCTCTCTCTCTCTCGTTTGTGATCAGGTCGTCTGTATGAGCCTGACCAGTACTACATGCCAGCTCGATCGAGAACGTATCGAGTCGTCTCTTGTTCGAAACTGCACGAACTCAGTAGTTGATTTCGTATCTAGTCGTACCACCTACTGAGTTATGTACTGGTTGATGTTATGCAAACGAAGGGTATTACAAACTTTGATAGTCACGTCTGGTATACACCGGTTTTGTGATTGTACCAAACGAGTCTTCCCTTGAATGCGCATTGCGCACACATTTATATTTTATTGTGTAGAATATAGATTATTTTTATAAGACACGTGCGTTATTTTGCATACTTAGTTCCTATTTTCGACACGTTATAGTATGGAGATCGGTGGGGCGCGCGCGGAGCTACGATTCGTGGCTGGAACTTCGAGCATATTTTTGAAAAAAGTGAATAAATAACGTTGAGTCAATTAAAGACACAAACCTTTTTTCCAGTACTTCTCAACGTGGGGCGCACGCCCCATCGGGGGTAACTCATGAATTTTGGGGAAAAATAAATTGATATTGCATCCCTAACTTTTAAAGAAAAAGAATGTTGCAAAACTAGCAAATTATATTAGCACGACGCGTATTGAGGTTATAGTTAATTCGAGAAATTAATTTTAAAATTCCTGAATTTAATAGACTCGAAAATAATAGAAGATATAGAAAAGATATTTTAATTTACGCAATAAAAAAATCCAGAACAATCGTGCACTTACAAAACTCGATCGATTCACGAGATCCGATTGGGTCACGAAAGAGAAGAGTAAAAATAGTTGGGCCATCGAAAAAAAAATTGGGAAACACGGGAATAATTGACTAAATGGTAAATACTTACATTATCGCCCTGGTGAAAGACCTATATCCAATATTGGCAAATTTTATAGCACTACAAGGAAGCGTGGAACGGTAAGAGACACGAAGAGGAAACTTTATAACACTATTCTGTACGAGTATACTGCCATACTGAAATTATCTACAAATCTCATACTTTCCTTTCTGGGGCGTCTGCGACTTAATTTCCTTTCCACATTTATTGCCAAGATGCGCGAATGACAATAAAACCAGTTTATTGATTGTTTTTGTGTGTAATTAGTAGAACTCCATTTAATTATTATTTTTTAAATTTATTGTAAATCAAATTTAATAACGTTATTAGAGGAAACAGCTGTCACAATAATAAAAACTAAAAATACTTGCAACATTATTATAAACGAAGTTAATCAAATAATTAATTATATTCGAAACGAGCCATTTAACAGAATCAATTAAATTAGTTCATTATTTTAATGGCAACTTAGTTCCGGTGATACGAGAATCTCGCGACAGTCAAGTATACATAATTCGGTATACGCATAATCCAGCTTCTCAGAAATAAATAAATTAATAAAGGAAACCAGTCATCGCACATTTATTTCCACCGAAGGAGAGATCAGAGAGCGATAACCCTTCCCCTTGCCCCTGCCCAGACCCCGCCCCACCCCCCTCCCAGCATCACAGACAAAGGATTTCATTGTCTCAAAATTTAGAGACGAAAGAATAATACAAGTGATGATGATACTGCAAGATTATTGTTTGGCGATTTCCAAGAGCAACGTGAAACAATGAAATTATTATTGTTGAAATTATAAAATGGTCCGGCCGCTGGGAGCTCTGTTGTTACATATATCTTTCTGTTACATGCGCTGTCCATACAAAATGGTTACAGTGGAGCAATCAGCTGGATGCGTGTTCGATTATATATACGAGTATAAAGCAGGGGCCGATTCTGGTTCTTTTTAAGGATAAGACATTGCCCTCATTCTTAGGCTTAAAGACTTATTTACTGCGGTTCCGGTTCACTCGGATGACAGCTGTCGTTGCGTAGTATTAACAAAAGAAAACCTCAATATTACCGTAAGTGTGGGTTATTTGTGGGTAATAATGTGATTAAATTAACGAAATTGCGATGTTTGCATTTAAGTACATATGCCAAAAGCCCGAAATGTAAGATAAAAGTGAAATAAACTCTAAAAATAATAATAAACTACGCGTGTTAAGTATGTGTGATGCACCTGTAATATGTAATAATACTGCGATAATTAAAACACAAACTAGTTTAAAAATGTATTGTGATTGACTTGGAATTGGAACCGCAGTTGGGGCAAATTGGTTTAACTCTAAAAAATAGTATAATACAGGTCTGCATCTCTGATATACACCATAGCTTTAGTTTAAATTGTTACAGTCTGAAGATGCTTGTTATAAGGTGAAACCGGTCCTGTCTGAAATAAACAAGTAGAAAAAGTAACAGAGGTTTTTTTTTAATTAAAAAAAAAACATATTTAAAATTTTATGTTTGATGACCTCCTTGGCCGAATGATTAGGATCCTTGGCTCCGGGTGCACAGTACTCGGGTTCAAAACTAGGCGCGCGCAAATGAAACATGTTTTTATTTTATTTGAGTTTAGAAACAAACAGTCCATGTATAAAATGAGTGGTGTACAAATTACAAGGTTTTAGAAAATTATTACAAGGATCGCTACCAACGACATGTCTATGTAATATCTAGTAAATGGTTATATACATTTTACCGGGCGGGGTTAGCACAATGCTAGGGAATGATACATGGTAAAGATAAAAAGTATAAGAAAAAAGTGTATATATCTGTGTCTGTGTTAGCGTGTATGTGTACCAATGTGTCTAAATAGCGCTATGTACTGGAGAGTTGTGATTGCGCATTGATGTTAGGAGTAATATTTTTCTTAAATGACGGTAGGGAGTCAAAAAACATCGTCGAGATTTAGGTTGGAACAAAGACTATTAAATGTTTGAAGAAGACGGGAAATTGGTGAATTTGCTGCAGCGTTTGTTTTGTTGTTGTTTAATGTGTAAAATAGTTTGGTGTGGCGAGTACGTTCCGATGGTATGTTAAGGTTAATTTGAGATTTGTTACGTGTTATTTCACATATTTAATTAAAACTATATTTTAGCGGGACGTTCCAGAACGGTAGTTTCTCCTCTTTTTTTCCCTCCCCATTCCCTATAGCCGCACAACATACCCGGACTGACGCCGCCATAGTCCCAGATATTTTATCAGATTTGAATAAGGACAGATTCAGTCTTGTTTTAGCTATTTGATTCATCCCATCAACCTGACAAACCCGCACATGTTTGTGTTAAATCGGTTGTCAGTGTTGATAGTGGCGGTAGTGTTAGTAGTTAGTACCCGCACGGCCGTGCGTCACGGCGCATACTCGACGGGATCCAAATAGATCTGTCAGACGCGCAGCTGACGCGTGCGTCCACGTGGAGACAAGGTTCCCACTGAGTCGGTTCACTCGTTCACTGGTCTGCTAGACTAGACCGAGCTGTGCGTGACGTATTGTATCACCGGTACCCACCCGCACGGTCGTGAGCGTTCCTCTAAAGAATGTATTTTTTTAGCTGTATAAAGAATAATGCGTAGGTTACACGTAACCAGTAGCAAGGACAGTGATAACTGGTAACTAAATCACTGCCCGAGAAAGTGACAAGTGCCGCCCACGCGTGCAATTAAGTAAGCGATTTAATAAACTCTTGTATGTGTAGTAAAACTTGATTGTGTGCGTACCCATCAGGCGACAATAGTCCCCATCTAACTACAAGGAAGAAAACTGAAAGGACCGAAAAAAATAGGAAAGATTCTGCACCCATACAATTTTAATTTGAACTATGTTTAAGATGATTTATTACCGATAAAACAGATTTACTTTGAAAATAATTGTGATAATTAAAAATTCTCTATTCTGTGAAGCGCTTACAGTTGAAAGCCGTTTTCCCCACATAAAGTGATGACAGTGTTTTCTTAATTGTTTTATAATTACTCACTTATAATTTCTCACTTATGTTTTATAATTCACTTATGTTTTATAATTAATCACTTATATACCAACTATGCATCATGTTATTTCTTTTCTTTTAAGTTCTGTACACATAATCAAATAAATAAATGTTAAATATGTAAAAGCCCTTTTGGGCGTTAATGAATAAATAAATAAAAAAAATAAAAAAAAATAATGATATTTACTATTTATCCAATGAATTTGTAATTTTACCTGTAATAAATCATTTTAAACACCGTCCAAATTAAAATTGGGTGGAAATAAATAAAATCATACAAGTAGGTAATTTCAATGTGACCTGACCACAGTTTGAAAAGGGCTTTGAACGCCGAAACAGCTGTAACAATTATTAAAAACTAAAATACTTGCAGAATTTAATAATAATAGTGACTTAAGATGAACACAATACGAAAGTATTAGATCGCAGGCGTTCGGCGTTACAAAGGTGGTTATCAAAGATCGTATATGTTTTATCACTACCGTTCAGGCCTGAAAGGGTTAACTCAAAATAGGCTCAAAGAATCTCTAAATACATAGTTGAGGTCTGTCGGGTACGTCCCGTTACATCCTGTACCTATACTATTCAACACTTTGAGGGCAGACTAGGCTGAAAAATGGTTAGATTCATATGAAACTCCATCAAATAACTAAGAAAAGGCAATAAATCACCCGGCCGCAGAAGTTACGTCTAGATACGTCTTATTCGGTATATTTTTAATGGTTTTCCTGATCTTGCCACCGTGTGGCCGCGTGTTTGCCGTACGTCTATCAACGCCCAGATAAAATGATGGATTATGTTCACATATTATGTAAATACTTGGATATATTATGCGTTAGAAGCTCTGCTATTTACTCTCCGTGCTGATCTTTATTTGTCCGAGAAGAGATGCTGTGAGGACTCAGAAGTGTATCATACATTGAATTTGAGTTAAATAAATAAATAAATGAGGTAAAGATTTCTGGGAACTCGTGGATCGATACCAAGTGATTGGTGGAATTCGTGAAAATGTTAAAATATGGGAGAGATGCGAGCTAAAAGCTCTCCTCTAGATCACAGGTTCCCAACTTTATTTTTCTCACCGCCACTTTAGGACTATATTTTTCATCACCCACCCGTTTCTTCTTACGCGACAATGCGATGAAATTTAAATATAAATATACTATTACTCCTGTTCATCACTCCTGTTCTCCATTATAGCTTTTTGCTCTTGATAAATGCATATTATATTATGTAGTACATTGATGTTCACCATTCTTTTCTTTTTTTACAATAACTCCACACAGGAGACTCTGAGGGAAACAATTTACCATAAGGCCTTTATCATTTTCGGGGATGCTGTGTGGAAGGACTTTTAGAAGACTTTTTGAAGAAATGCATGTTGTAGAAGGGAAGAAACACAGAGGCCGGCAGATCATTCCACAGCCGAACACAAGAATGAATGGTCGAAGTTACCCGTTCTCGTATGACAAATGTCGACCGTGTACAATTAGCCGCGCGTTTGGCGTATTTCCTGACTGCACCGGTGCCGAATGGATCAATGACGCTAGTGCATCAGAGCATCTTCCATTAACATACCGGTAGAACAATGACAGCATTCCCACCTAACGGCTGTGCTCCAAAGATTGCAATCCCTTTGTTAAGATAGGCGAGTCTCTCAAACGAACCGCTTAAGTTCTGCATGGAGTCAAGGGTTTTTGCAGATATTTTGGGGCTCCCGACCAGGGGTGGTTGCCAAATTCTACAGTGTACTACAGGGTCAGCAGTTGTGTACTATCTGCGGGTTTCTATACAGTGCGTCCAGCTTCTTAGAGGCCAACTTTACTCTGGCTTCGATGGAGCCCCCATACCTGAGCTGGTCACTTGGGGTTACACCAACCATATCAACGGCATGTGCTTGCGATTTACGTGTCTTCACTGCGCGGTGCTGGCAGACGTGAATCGAACTTTATCCGGCCAGAGCCAAAATATACTTCAATAATTAAGTGTTTATTTCATGTCGGTTCAGTTCATACGCGCCACACCAAAAATCTCCTACAGTCCATCAGCTGATCAAAATGTGTAAACACTTGGAAAAAAAACGTTAAAAATAGCTGGCGCGTCCGGGGATTGAACTCCTGACCTTGACATCGCGAGACGCGCTCTCAAGGTCGGCGAGCCCACTGAGCAGATTTGATCATCTCTAGAACAGTGATATATTAATTGTGTTCAAGTTTAATTTAACTCCTTTGTAATTATTTTTTTTTCATTTTATTGTAGTCCATGACCGCCATTGTTATTTTTTTTTACCATTTATATATAATATTAACAACTCTCAAAATGAAACATGAAATCAAAAAGACCAGGAACCCAGGACATTGCGCTCTAATCCACTGAGCTACAGCTATCCCACAATCCGTCCCGTCATTTTTGTCGGTATCATACTTCGACTTCTAAGAATTGTTAGTATCGTCTTGAATTAATTCTCATATATTTTTCTAGCCCAATTGATTTGAAATCTTTAGATCCTGTCTCTGATTTTTTATTTATTTATAAGGGACAGCATTAATATTAACTTTTTGGAATGACTTATTGAAGATTATAAACCTCATTGAAATGTATTTTTAATCATTAAATATAATATTAACAGCTCTTAGAATGAAACATGAAACCGAAAAGACACAGAAAATAAAAATATAACGGTAACAGCTGGGAATCGTACCAGGACCTCATGGTCTATCCGGAACCTTGATTAATCATCATTTAAGAAGATAATATTAACAAATCTCAGTGAAACATGAAAGAGAAAAAAGATAGATAAAATAAAAAGGGAAACTATATATTCTTTAATAACGTTACATTTGAATCATTTATAACTTTGTTTATCTTTAGTTGTTCCAGTAGATAAATTTATATGTTGAAATAAACAAAATAACAAACGATCCTAATATGACATAATGTCGAAAACAAAATAATATAATTTCGTAAAATAATTCAGGGATTAACAAATTTACAAAACAATAAGAAAAACCTGCCGTCATTAAATGCGGGAAAATCAGATTTTAACTAGAAGTACCAAGCAGAATATATTTTTTTAATTATCACAATTATTTCGAAGTAAATCCGTTGTTCCAGAAAATATTAATAATTCATTACAAACACCATCAAATCTAAAACGGGTAGGGGTAAATTACAGACGTTTGAATTAACAGACAAACTAAATACTCTGATATAGTATTCGATTTTTGTAAACAAGCCGAACCCTTTTACTTGAATCGGCGGCACGCCTAGCTCGCCCTGCTTATTTTGGTTTCTCCTTCATGCGTGTTAGGGCATCACTGCGTATTATTTGCTCTGTTAATTTAATTGATTGCCGCAGATTAATATAATATTTTGACCACAAGTGAGGAAATTTTTTTAACTGACTCCGGGCAAACAGACACGCCCGCATTACATTTCAATCTGTTTGTCTATTTAGTGAACATATACAGAGTACTCCCACGACGTGATGTTAACGAGAAAAAGCCACACATTATTCATATTGTTTTACTACTATAACGATGCTTCGTGTTTACAATGTTATTATTGTTAGTAAAAAAAATCACCATTAATTATTGCACGCTTGTAAAAAAAACACAGTAATTACATCGTCTAAGGAGAATTTAAGATTAATATGAAGACGTTAAACCGCAAAGGATGTTCCGGGAGAATGTAATATGACGCGACAGTTGGTCGGGACGACGAGTGAGGAACACTTCACTAAAGTGAGTCTCAGGTACCACCAACCTTAGAGTAATAATATAGATAGATAGTTATACGGATAAAGGTAGTGATGAGGGGACGGAGATAGGTTAGACGAAGGTTGGAAAGTACCTGGCTATTTAGATCTGATCACCAAACAAGGCTAATGCCGTTTAGATTGGGAACATTCGTATTTGCAAAAACATAGTAATTTATCATCAATTGAGGTACATGTAAGTTGAAGCTGTGTTATGTTTGCCTGGTCGATATTAATTCCTAGCTAGACATATTGCCTGTTTTAAGGAATTAAATATGACAGAAAATGCATCTCTAAAACTCTAGAACCATTTCTAAGGATCATAAATTTAAAAATCAAATATAACCCCAATAACACCAAATGCAGACTAACACCGAAACCACTCAATGCACTTAAAACACATCACCTTACAATTATTTTTTTTTTCATCAATCACATCAATTTAATATAATGTAATTTAATATTTTGTAAATGAAATCCTCAGCACGTGAAATCCCAGTGAGGATATCATTATTTGTTATTTTGATATAAAAAAGATAATAAAACATTATTATTATTTCCCTTCGCCGCCTAGGTATTTTTGTCAATTTTGCACAGCTTTAATCACGGAAGAATTGCTTGCGGGAAAATTATTCATGAGGGAATAAAAAAACACAAATATAAAATCATAACCAAAAACGGTTTAAACATTTGCAATTCGACTACATTTAAATTTAAAAAATACCCTTTTATCTCAGGGACAGGGTACCATTTGATACGCTATTGCATACAACTGCAGTGGTCGATGGTACGATGACCAGAGGCCCAAGCACGGTTAAATCGATAATCTAACAACATCGGATCGATAGGCTTAACTGACGATGATTTTATATCGATTTCCCGAGCACAGTTGCGGCCGTTAGGATAGATAGCCAAACCTATACTGACAAAAAAAAAACAAAAGAAATCGCTCTACGATAGCAACACTGGCGGTTATATTACATGGACCGGTATTCCTAAATGTCAAACGTACGTACGAATAAATTGACAATGTCTAATGAATGTTTACTAAGAAATCAGAAAAATATTAAATACATTCACTTTTATATACATTGGCAGTCCGCGTTTACTTTTTGACACTAAAAAGGGAGTTAATTGGTCAAAGAGATCTTTAGCCATAACTCGCATGGCAAAGTCATAAATAACTCGTGATATTCTGAACAACAGTCTGAATTCCGTTTCTCCAAGCTCAAACGAATTCAATTGATCGGGTCTACGTCTTTCAATTCTAGCCAGTAATCTTGCATAACGAACGACATTATTCAAAAAGTTATGCATATTGACAGTTAATCGAATCTAATCTGTCGCCCAAGAGGCCGCACTAAATTAAACGGGCTTTTGTCTACCGGCTGTCGGGATATCTTAAATCAATTATTGTTTTACTGTGCACGCACATGCCGCCTAACGCCGACTAATAAACAAAGATGACGGATTTAGTCAATATCGTATTGATATAAGGTCTTGTCGATCGATCGTGCTAGGGCCCCGAGTGCATAATATAATGATGCACTCGCACACAGTGATCGAGAGGTAAGTGCATCATACACATAAGCGCGTTGCACATCCCAATTAGACCCTGCCCCTTGGCTCCCTGGCTCCCTGGCACGGGCGGCGGTGCATCGCTAAACGCAATTAACACAGCATTGCGGAGGTCATAAACGATCCTATCTCTTGCAACCAACCAACTAAATATATCAAACTCCCCGCAAATGCGCATAGATAAAGAATTAAGAGATCGTGTAGTTTTTAAGATAAATTATTAAGTCTAAACGAAACATAATACGCGCTCACAGATGGCGCTAATTAAAAAAAAGCATATGTAATCTGTGGCTGACACAACACGGCGACATATTGGTTTTCATTCAAACTGCTCTCTGAACCTTCCCGGCACTAATAAAAACAAACTAAGCTATTTTCAACGAAACCGGTGGTCTAATTTTAGAGGAAATTGAGGACAAACAGTCAAACAATCATTTTTATACATAGATATAGAGGTACATCTTTTTCTTGTTTTTATTTTGTCCATTTATTTACATTTTGCTTGAAATTCTATCATCTAAGGTTAAACGAAACCTGATACGCGCTCACAGATGGCGCCAATCCAAATATTATAGACAACAAAAAACACTTTTAGCACGTAATGCTTTTAAATATTCAAATGAATTGTTTGTTGGCGGGTGTACACACGGAATGTGAAATGGAGTAAATTGTTACTGTACATTTAAAGGTCAAGTCCTCCAAGAAACTTATAAAAAAATATATATATATTAGCGTAAAACTAACATACAGAGTATTTTTGTAAATTTATTGAGGGTCTTAGCTTTAAACATACTATTACAATTTATTATATTTCATCTGCAAGATCGAAATTGCATTAGACGTGTTTAGTGACCAGATCTGGATAGCAGGGTATAACATCACAACCTTGCACTGGCCCATCTCCTTCCTCTACCCCACTTCCTGCATTCTCACAACATACCCCAATTGGGGATGCTACAGTCACACTGGATTCGTGCAGTCGGAACTCTTGTGTGACCAGATCTGAATAGTCAGGTACTTCCCAACATTCAATAAGCGGGATGGCTCCGGTTTACCTATCGGAACTGTGCATCCCTGAAAATTCCAATTCACGACAGTCAACTCTTAGATCAGCGACGTCATCAGCCATCGGAAGGTTGAAGGAACCAAAGCGCACACCAGATACTAAGTTTGGTGAGTGAGCTTTCGACGTCTCAGGCCCTGAAGCCTGGAATAAACTGCCACAGGATTTAAGATTGATCAAAGACTCCGCAGAATTCAGAGCGAAGCTTAAAACTCATTTCCTCGGAAAGTCATATCCGTGAATGGCACAGTTGCATACCCAATTTAGATAGCTAAGTTAACCGGTTAGCACTTGCCTAAAGTCATTAACAGAAAAATTGAAACTTTTCATAGTTAGCGACATTATAAATACCTATAAACATTTGTTAATGTAAATAATTATTACCGAAAACTTCAGTTAAACCGAGGTAGAATTTTTTTAGCTTTGTTCGATCACTTTAAAAACCTGTCTCCAGTCCTTAATTCGAATAAAAATAACATTAATATTTCAAATAAATAGGAACTCTTCCTTTGCCAATAACCTTCTAATAAATATAATATCAACGACAGATAGGATTTAAACAGTGACTGCAATATCATGCAATGTGCAGTGATTTCTAACATTGTGTCCCGTGCGTGCAAAATCATATCTTCTCAAGCCAAAACTCTATAATATAACATGGAGTGACCTGCCAGGTGCAGGGAAGTATGTTTCTCTATCTGTTTGTACATAATAAGATAAACCCTAGCAAGTAATATTTGTACAGCGCCCTTGAAGTGATTTTTTCATAAAAAACGGCGTTATAGTAATCATCCAATTAGAATTATTATTAATAGAAAATCTCCTACTACCATCACAGTAAGCGGAAAATGTTGATTGTGTTGTGATGGAGGACTTTCACCAGCCAAGAAAGTGAACTCTCGATGCCTGGGTGGAACCCAGACGCGATGACAGCTGAGCCACTGACAGGTATAATTAGCAAATGTAAAAGTGCGTACATGAACGGAGGAGTGAACGCGGTTGACCGTAACAAAAATTTGTCCAAAGAAGCGAAGCTAGCAGTCCATAATGGAGTGCTGATACCATCCCTTGTGTATGGCGGTGAGGCATCGAACTGGCAGAGGAAGGATGAAAGTAGACTGAATGATATAAAAATGAGATCTCTGAGACGAATCTGTGGTAAAACAATGTATGATGGTGTGAAAAATGTTTCGATTCGCAAATGATGCAAGGCTGATGTTAACGTAATGAGTAAGATTAAGAAAGGCACGCTTAGATGGTTTAGGCGTGTAGAGTGTATGAACGAAGAAATGAGTGTAAGGAGAATATATAAAGCGAATGTGAAGACAAGGCACGATCAAGTGAATCAAATACTTGAGTCGGGCCGTGTCAAAAAGCCGGAATAACAGGAGAGAAAGCATGACTGTGAATGAAGCAGGAAGTGTATGCCAAGTTCGAGTTGTTTGGCGGTTCGTCCTCTCTGCCTACCCTTGCGGTGTGCACAAATGACGGTACCGTTTGATGCAGGATTGATTGGGGTGCAGGGTTCACGAGTATACCGGGCAAGTCAGCTGGTGCCGGTGGCCGGTATGAATGCACGGTCAGTAGTCAGTAGGTATGGCCCGACCCCCGCGGATTAGTTTTTAATAGCCCGGGTGAGCGTTGCCAAGCGGCGTTGTCAATCCAGCGGCAAATCCCTCACATGGCCTCAGGATGAAAGGGGGACAATTAAATTATACAGCTTACTTCACTTTTACGTTCACGTCTAGTGGTTTACTTAATACTACAGCTGTTACACTCTCGCGACAAAATGTTTGCGAGGCTTCAATCACCGCTTTGTTATTAGAGAAACTGGTAATTAAATTTTAACTACTCGTCCCTTTAACATTTTGGCCAATTTTTACTTTTTTTGAACCAAAATTCTTTCTTTCTATTCTCTATAAACCTCACCTAAAATATGTCCATCTTTTATGTAAGTTTGCAGATAATTGTGTAATTCTATTTTAAAATACCTTAAATTTACTTTTTAGAACAAGGTTTCATTTCTTTTTTTGAAGCAACATGGTGTTGGTACTACTACTGTTAAATGAATTCATGCGCAATCTTTGCCAAGTGGCAACACCGACGCGCGCAGGCGCAGTCAGCAGCGACCCTAACTAACGTCGGGGCCAACGAGAAACCAAAACTTCATTGGAGTTCGACTACCGATTGAATCCAGTTCGTATTTCTTGCATATTATTTATCTTTCATGTTTCCTACTTCTTATAAATATCATTTTGACAAAAAATGAAGTAACAATAATCTGTTTTTTAAATAGAATTCTATTCATTAAATATCACCGATCCATCCTCACATATAAACAAACAATACATTTTAGCATCCGATGATGTTTCATTAGCGTTGAAATTACGAGCTCATACCGTTGGGAGTTCGGACAGCAAGGAATGGTTGCGCCGGTTACGGTTCAACTTGGGTAGACTAATAGTTGATTTGCACAATAATAAGCATCCTAATAAACCTACCCAATTGTAATCCATACCTAGTCCATCGACTTTACCCGCGTCATCATTGTTCTCTGTGATTTCGTTCACTACACATCAAATTGCATCCGCAACCCGCCGCAATATTCGTATTGTGTTCGCCACCGTCGCGGTATTTGTATTATGTGATCCGCTGCAGATGAATATCGTCTGTGATTTTTTTATGCTGAACTATCATTCATCATTTATGTAATCAAATGCATCGACAGCCAAAGAAGAGGTTTGTGGGGAAATAAGGATCAGGGGTAAGTCTTTGTATCCCATCTTACCTATCCCATCTTACCCTTCCTATTTTACCCCTGCGTATTTGAGAAAGTGAATTATAATTATTTTTATTGTGATAACGAAAATTTATGAACCAGCGCACTTAAGGTAGGTACCATCTGCCATTCGCGTAAAACTGATAAAATTAATAAAAATTGACATTTATGGAAAAGCGAATATGCAAAACGTATTGTAATTGAATTTTCCTCAAGTTTAAGAACATTTTTTTTTTTAAACATGGTATTTAGCAAAAAAAAACTAAGAGAAACATTCAGTTAGAACCCTGTTGCTCCAAGTTTAACTGATTTCTAAAGTAACAAGGTTATCTGTTTTTTTACCCAATTCTATGGCTAAACGTAAAGTATTTTTGAAGAGAATGTTCTTAAAGATAAAGAAAATTCAATTACAATACGATTTTAATGTACACTTTTACACAAATGTAAATGTTTATTATTTTATACTGGAATCAAATTTTGAACCTCAATAACGCAGTTTCATGCAATCGGCAGATGGAATCTTGTTGTTCCAAGGGCACGAACTGATACTGCATTGAGATGAGTTAATAATAATAATAGTTGGATGATTTGTATAGCGCCGTTTTTGTGAAAAATCACCTCAAGGGCGCTGTACAAATATTTCTTAACTAATTATGTACAAACAGATGCAGAAAAACATACTTACCTGGCAGGTCGCTTCAGATGAACACAGTTTTATTAGAAAATTTATTTATAGAGATGATAGTTTTACATGGTTATTTGTTGCTCCTTTTCTATTGATGTTACATTTATTAGATGATTGGTGGCAAAAGAAGAGTTGGTATTTATTGAATTGTTGGTATTAATTTTTAGGACTGGAAAGTATTCATAAAAAGAATTTTAGTACTCAAAAATATCTATAAAATTACCTTAAAAAGCGTCAGGAGCTTTTAATAAATATGAACGTTTTTTTTATTTATTTTATACTTTGGTTATTTACAGAGTTGCGGGCTGTGGACGCATTTGCGCACCGATGCGTGAATTTTTAATATTTTTTTTTAATGACTTTAGGTAAGTACTAACCGGCTAGCCTAGCTAAACAATTTACAGGTGAATTTCTTCAATTTATGGATACGATTGTCTGAAAAGATGTGTTTTAAGTTTAGTTCTGAATTCTGTTGAGTCTTTGATAATTCTTAAGTCATTCCAGGCTTTAGGTCCTGACACTCCGAAACCACGATCACCGAACTTAGTATTAGGTGTGCGCTTTGGTTCCTTCAACCTGCCGATAGCTGATGACGCTGCTGACCTAAGGGTGGACTGCCGTGAGTTGCCACTAACAATGGTCATGGTGGGGTCCTTACACTGATAATAATAAATCATCTTATAAAAACGATGACAAAAAACAAGATTCACTTCCACGGCAGGTCAGATTTCACGCAAGACACAACAGGAAACATTCATTTAATTTTCTAGTGGCACCATGCCGAGGAAGCAGCATGGCTAGGGAGAGAGGTGGATCAACTAATGGTATAATAAGAAACTTCAGTGAAATATATTATGGATTAAAATAATATATTAATATTATGGATCAACGCAGATTCAGAATATGTAAGGTTTTATATATTTATACGTAGAATTAACGAAATCGTTTAAAAATATATTAACATTGAAAGACAGCCCTGTGACTGGTCAGATAATTCCGACAAAATGTAAATATCTCCCGCACTGGTCGGTCGGCGTGTGTATTACTATTTTGAAGTCGCTGATTTTATACCGACCTGTGAGGGAGCATCCTTACTGTTAAACGACAAAACTATGTACGTAAGACGTCACGCGTTTAGCGTGCTTTGAAAAATTCAAACTCTGTAAATTATTTCAACTATGAAAACGACATTAAAAAAATATTAATAATAAGAATGCGAGCATTTGAAAAAAAAAAGATTTCAGAGAAGCAGATGTCGTTCACAGATGAGATGAACTGGTTGGCCGGTAGAGAACTACCGGCTTAGGACGGGCACAGCCGCCTAGATTTGGCAAAACTGGAACTCCTAAATGGTGAATCAGCTCGCTCCAGGAATACATTTCATCAATGTGGAATTTGTACGCGTAAGTCTGGCCCAAAACATCAACAAAGGCCAATTAATATTAGTAAACTTGCCCCTCTATAGTCCTGAGCCGGCCCACACAGCGGCGCGCGTCAGAGCTAAACTGTACCATGAATATAATTAGTTCGCTGGCGATAAATAATATTAAAAAAAATTAGCACGTGGGCATTGACTGTTTAATATTCGCGTTTTTTGTCGTCACGGAAACACACTTGGCCATTAGGGAATCGTAACAGTAGTATTTTGTTGTTATTACGTTGCTAGTAGAAAAGTTGCTTGAAACGTTCACATGTTCTCTTTTCCCTCCCCGCTTCCCGTAGCCACACAACATACTCAAAAAAGGATAGGAATCGCATCGGTGGCGGTGATAGACAGCTGCGACGGTTCCTAATTATTTTATGTCATTCATTCAGAATCCAAACGCTGTTTGAAATGGTTTTATTTATTCATCTACCTTTCAAAATTATCATTTTATACATGCATTTAGTAGATATACCACAAATACTACAATTCATCAATAATGTATTATGGGTATACAGGCGGACCTCGACTTTCGCACATGATTGGTTCCTGAAAATGTGAGCGAGAGTTAAAAAAACAACAAAAATTGTACATTAAAATTTTTATTTGTAAAAAATTACTAATTAAGTACATATTAAATAAAAATTATATTCTCTTAATAAACTTGTCAAGGGTTAGTTGTATTTTACTACTTTTTTTCCTTTTCTTCATAGCATTTTCTTCAATCTGTAACATGCAGTACTATTATGGATCGCCCTACGCACTTGAGATATGTGTTTTCCATTGGTATCACATTCTTCCACAATATTCAAAAATGTCTCGAGATACGTAAAAGCTTCGTTCATGTTTTTTTATTTATTGTTAAGGTCTTAATGATTTCTTCTGGTTCTTCTTCCTCACTTTCAATTTGTATACTATTTTCGTTCTCTTGTCGGTCCATTAGGAATTCATTAGTCGAGGGTTCGGAATGAGTTTCAATCATTTCATTAACATCTTCACTGTTCACAACTAAATTTCCACCAAGAAGCAATGTCATTGTGCGAAAGCCGAGTTCCGCCTGTATATATAATTAAAAGATATATTTAAAAAAAAATACATAAGACAATTATGAATAACAAAAAAATTACTAATAAGAATAATAATTTGTTTTACACGTGTTCGGTGGCCCGGGGCCCGATTCCGGTTCTTTCTAAGGATAAGACATTGTCCTCCTCCTTAGGCTAAAATACTTTTTTGCTAAACTGCGTTTCCGGTTGTCCTGGATGACAGCTGTCATTCAGAGAATGACATTATTTAAAAATATCGATATTTGCGTGGTTTTAACAAAAGAAAAACTAAATATTATCCTTAGTACTGACTTTAAATATTATTAGTGAGTCGTTTGTGACATAATAATGCTGTTAAATGAACCGAATTAAAGAAATTGCTATGTTTGAAAAGTACACACGAGTATATGACAAAAGCCAGAAATGTCTGGCCCCTGGAGCGCGATTGCGGATCCTTTTAGGGATAGGGATAGGACATTGTCCTTATCCTTAGAGTTTAAAGATATTTTCCTTCACCGCTGTTCCGATTCCATGTTAACAATAATACGGTTTCATGTTGAATTTTGAGAGTTGCTAATATTATCTTCAATGATAAAAAACATGATTTAAAGCTTCAATACCGAAATTGAATATCAATCCTAGACTTGCAGTAAAATTCAACAGTTGTACCATTTAAATAAAAATCGAATAGGTATATCCGAGACACTATCTAACGATTACAAATAAATTTGGGCAGAAACTTGTAGACATAAAAAAAGGTGGCAGCCAAAAATACACGGGAATTAATTGAAGATAATATTAACAGTTTTTATATTAAATCTGTTCGTGTAAGTGATTTCACAGCTGTTTTCTGTTAGATTTGACACGGGAAAAGCAATTTGAGACGGCCAGACATTGAAAAAAAATATATAAATATATCATAATATTATTACAAGTGCATTTGCAAGGAGATGCGCAGCAGTCGGCTAAGTGGAGTATTTTGGTAAACTGCATTCCTCTATGAAACTTCCTGCTATATATATTATTACCTATGCACTATACTCGTACGCATTGGTAAACCAATAATATTATCATAACTTCGGCCTGGCGCTTTCCCGGAAATGCTACTTGCAGGATATTATTACTCAGTTCGTTTGCTTTACTCGCTGGAGAAATAGATTTTATAAAGATATCATATTAAAGATTAATTTAGTAATTTAGTGATGACAGGTGCAAGTCGTGTAAGTGATCAAATACATATAACAATATACGTCAGTAGGTCACAACGTCCAGACCGAACTGAGCATCGTGACGCCCACTTCAAGAGCCATGCAGAAGAAGGTACTTTTCACGATCTTGAGTTTATTAATTTTTTTTTATTTACTAGATGAAGTACCCGGGGTTGTGCGAGGTTATGAGTGGTTTGGAAAGTATTGAGGTTGTGATGTGTTAATATAAATTTATTTTAGCCAGAATATCACTGTTAAACATGTTACTGTGAAGTAAAAGAAACATAAATTGTAGTAGAGCAATATCTGCGCGTACCTCTCTAAGGAGTGGTAACCGATCATACCCAAAATATAGATAATAATAATAACAAAGCATTTATATAGCGCAGTTTTGTGTTGTTTCACTTCAAGTGCGCTTTACTATAAATAAACTTAAAAATGATTAAATAACTCCATTCAGTGGTATCCTACAGTGCTACTTTTACATTCTATTTATACATTCTAAATATATTACATACATTCCAGCTTATTCTTAATACTACTCCTACAGTACTCCTTAGGTGCATATTCATAAAAAAAAAATACAAAATATTATACAGTATACATATGGCTATACAAAAATAACACACTCACAATATTACTACAAAAAAAATTAACATTTTAAGACAGGAGTCGGGTTATGTTCCGCAATAACGGACTTCACATAAAAAATTAAAAAATATATATACATACACGGAGGAAACCGAAACCAAACAACTACCAGAGGCTTGAGGAAATGACCTTTTATAATAAATTGAAGAGAAATTAAAATTTATAGACAGTAGGATTATTTGAATAAGTTTGTTTTTAAAGCCCGTTTAAATTCAGTCAATTTCTGGAGCTGGGGGAAGTTTATTCCAAATGAGAGGGCCATTTACACGAAAAGAGCGATCATAGTAGACGGCTCGATTTGATATATCAGTATAGCCATGCATATCGTCCGTAGATGTGCAAAAATAAAAATCCTAAGAAATTCTTGTGAACTCTTTCAATGCACCAAATGCAAGACAGTTAGTGTGGGGCCCAAATGATAGAATTCGACAACAAGTTTCTCCTGCCTTCCACTTTGCCAGAGGCCATGCGCTTCTCCAGGTTGGACTTCTCAGTTTGACGTGTCCAAAGTATGTTAGGTAGACAGTAGTTGATGGCTGTTTCAGAATGGGTTGATCAGTGCGTCTGACTGTCCATGAGATTGTGAGCACATTCCGACGCCAATATTCAACACAGATATCCTATTCTAAATCCCGTTTATCCTCAAAGAAAGTTTACAATATAATTGAGTTCTCTAATGATAACGAATATTGATTATAATGTGACTGACTGGTCCAGGCGATCGGTCTTGCCTGAAGTCTGGCGAGTCTGGTTGGAAGTCAGTCGGTTGCCTGTTGGTCCACTGTTTATTGTTTGCTTTGATCTTCTCTATAGTAGGGTTCGTTACCGACAACTGGGAACACATGGCCGGCTGGGTTTGTAAATCGCAGTCCTTCCGAAAATAAGCTTGATAGGTGGGTAATATCAATAGGGCTCAGAGAAACAATTCGTGGTAGTATAATCTTTGTTTATTTTATAATAATCATATAACGTCCACTAGGTACTAAGTCTTAATATTAAAGAGTGTCTATTTCACTGAATTCACTTGGACTTAATTCTATGGAGTGTCTAATTCACTGAGTTTACTTTAGTTTATAAAGACACTGGGTAACTTCGCTGAGTTGACTTTAGTTACAAAGGCACTGGGTAACTTCACTGAGTTGGCTTTAGTTTACAAAGGCACTGGGTAACTTCACGGAGTTGACTTTAGTTTACAAAGGCACTGGGTAACTTCGCTGAGGTGACTTTAGTTACAAAGGCACTCGGTACCTTCACGGAGTTGACTTTAGTTTACAAAGGCACTGGGTAACTTCACTCCGCGGTGACTTTCCTTTCCGGAGGTAAGTCGAGGTAAGCACTCCACGGGTGGAAAGTCCGTGGTGGGGGTTTGGCAGCTATTTGCTAGTAACAGCGGGAGTCTGCAGCTCCGGGAGAACTGCCTTCTGTAGCCAAAATCCCCCTTTTTGAACGCCTGTCGAACTCGACGGCGGTTTCTTCGGGAGCCCGTCCCTTGCGTCCGGCGGCCTGTGATTGGCTCGGCATGGCGCACGGGGTTTTTCCCTTTGGGCGCTGCGGCGAAGCCTTCCGGGCGGGCGAGTTCTTTCAACGGCGTTTTAGCTCATTGCCATCTCGTATCAATCCACCCGGGCTTCTTGAGCCAAAACTTCGTTATTTGAATCGTCCACCCGGTCTCCTTGGATTTCCGGTGCCCTTTTTATGTCGTCTGCATGGATTTTAATATGTTTGCCCCTTTTATCTACCCAGTAGGTGTTTCCTCTTCCTATTTTCGTGATAATTTTATGAGGACCACTCCATTTTGGTGCAAATCCTGCGAAGGTTCCTTCTGGGGCTCCGGTTAACTGGTGTTCCTTTATTAACACCGCTTCTCCTTGCTGGTATGTAAGCAAGGCTTGCGCCACTGGGGCGTACCTCTCTTGGTACGCTGCTTGGTTTACTCTAATGTTCTCATCTGTTATTTCTCGCTGGTGGGGTAAGACGATTTCCCCTTCTGCGTTGTCTGGGTAAGCCTGCCACTCTCCTGGTCTCGGTATATCGTATCCCAGTAGTGCTTTACTGGGTGATACGCCTGTTGCTTCGTTCCGCCTGTTTCGGGTCGTCATTATTACTCCCGACAGTTTGTCATCCCATTCGTTGTGAGGTGAGTCTCTGAGGAGAATTCTCAGTCCTTTTTTGATCTCCTGGTGTCTCCTTTCTGTAGGGTTTGAGCGTGGGTGGTAGATGGCTGTTGTCCAATGATTACATTGCCATTTTTCTACTGCGGCCAGCCATTGGCGGTGGATGAACTGTCGTCCGTTATCTGTGAGTATGCGTCTCGGGTAGCCATACCTTGGGAACACTTCTGTTTCTAAATGGCGGATTATGATCTTTGCTTTGCTTGATTTTATCGGAAATGCTTCTACCCATCTTGTGAATAAGTCTGTTACCACGAGTATGAATCTATTTCCATGTACGGTTCTTGGGTATGGTCCCATGATGTCGGCAGCGACCACTTCAAATGGTTTGTTTGAACAGGGTGTTCCAACGACCTATCCTTTTCCGTATTTCTCGATCTGTTGGTTGTCCTAATTTTACCGCACTTGCTAGGGTTTGTTGTTCTTCTTCCTCCTCCGAGTCTATTTGGTTTATGCCGTCATATATTCCAACTTCCGGATAGCTCTCTCGAGTGTTCCCTGTTACCATTTCGAGTACCATCTGCGTTGGCCCTGGGTTTCTGGACAACGCGTCGGCGAGCTCGTTGGCTTTTCCCGGACAGTGTTCTACGGTAAAGTCGTAGTCTTGCAACAGTAGAGCCCATCTTGTGAGCTTGGCTCTTTCGTTCTTCGCTTCATTTAGCCATGTTAGAGCTCGGTTGTCCGTTATGAGTTTAAAATGCCTCCCTTCTAGGTAAGGTCGGTACTTTTTAATAGCCCATATTGCTGCCAGTGCTTCCTGTTCGTTGCTATGGTACCTCTCTTCGGCTGGTGAGACCCGGATACTTGAATATGAGATCACGTCCCGTGACCCATCTTCGTTTTTATGGAAGAGTACTGCCGCGGCTCCCACTTTACTTGCGTCTGTCTGCAATATGAATTCTCTACTAAAATCGGGTCTCTTGAGTTCCAGTGGTCCAACCGTTGCGTTTTTTATTTGTTGCATAGCTTCTTCAGCTTCTGTAGTCCATTGGAATTTTATCTTATTCCTTGTAAGATTTGTTAAGGGCGCCGACATCTCGGCAAAGTTTGGTATGTATTCCCTAAGCCAGTTGCATACTCCTAGAAAACTGCGAAGCTCTTTCCTTGTTTGCGGGGATGGTGTGATGGCATCTTCGTGTGGGCTCTGGGGCGTATTGCCTGAGGCACTGACTGTGTGTCCCAAATAGGTAATTTTGTCTGTGGCGATGTTGCATTTTTCTGGAGAGCATTTTAGTCCGAATTCTGCTAAGCGTTCTAAGATGAGGCGGAGGTGGCGTAAGTGTTCCCTCAAGTTTTCGGAATATATGACGATGTCATCTAGGTCAGCCATGGCGAATTTCCTCAGGTATCCGGCTAATACTTGCTGACTCATGATTCTTTGAAACGTTCTGGGTGCTCCCTTTAACCCAAATGGCATTACTCTGAACTGAAAACTACCTCCATCTGGTGTGGTGAATGCCGTTTTCTCTCTGTCTTCTGGGGCCATCGGTACTTGCCAGTATCCACTTTTTAGATTCAGTACAGTGAATACCTTGGCTGTGCTCAGGTCTTTAAGTGTTTCGTGTATGATTGGCAGAGGTGAGGGTTCGGCTATTGTGGCTTGATTCAATTTTCGGTAGTCTATGCAGAACCGTCTTCCTTCCTTTCCCTTTTTGGCCACCATCACTACTGGGAAGCTAAATGGGGATCTGCTGGTTTCTACTACTCCTTCCGCTAACATTCCTTCAAGTTGTTTATATAATTCCCTTTTCTTCTCATCCGAAAGGCGGTGTGGTGGGACGCAGATAGGTCTCTCGTTAATTAGGTGGATTTTGTGTGGTGGTACTTTCGCTGTTCCTGTCACGGGGGAAAATACTTCGCTATATTCGCGTATTAGGTCCGCGTATCCTTCCTTCTCCTGGTCTGGGATTTGATCTAATAGTGGCCAGTGGATCTCGTCCTTCTTTTGTTCCTGGCGAATGGGTACGAAGTGGGTGGTTGTTCTGATTGATCTTCCGAAATTTAAACAGTTTCGCATGAAGTCTATTGAAGCCTCTTCTTGGGAGAGCCAATCGCGTCCTAAGATAATATTTTCTCTTAGGTTTTCTCCCACGAGAAATTTCCATTCCTGTGTTGTATTCTGGATGTCAAATTTCAACGAAACGATACCCTTTATTCGCATTACGTCTCTTGTATTCGCCAGTTTAAGGCATTTGATGGAAGATTGCTCTAGTTTGGCCTTTTGTGCTATGGCCGTTTTTATTAGAGAGTGGGAGGCTGCTGAGTCTATGAGCGCTTGATAGGTTTGTCCCTCTATGTTCACTCTTATTCTCGGTAGGAAGGAACCCGATGTTGCCGTGTGGCACTCTGCTAGTTGTCTCGGTTTCTTCCTTCTTTGCCCGGGTCGCTGTGTTAGTACCGAGCTCCCGGGCGGTACCGGTTGTCCGGGTTCCGGTCTCTCCTGTTTCGGTTTACTGTGGATCTTTGGGCCGGTGGTTGGCGGTACGGTGACCGTCGAGGTGGAGAACGGCGAGGCTGGTCACGGCGAGGCGGTGAACGGTGCTGAGATGAACTCCGCTGAGGTGACCGGTGAGGCGGAGAGTCGTGTCTGGTTTGGCGTTGGCCCAGAATCTTGAACCTTCCTTTGGAGTTCTCATACCTCATCGCCTGGTTCATCCACTCCTCCATGGTGGTGGCGTATACGTGGGCGTACTGTGGTAACATCTGACTATTACAGAACGCCGGTACGAAAACATCTAACTCTGAGAGGTCTTTCTTTGGGTGAAGCCGTGCGAACATCCTTTGTTTGTTTATTATGAATTCAGCCAAAGATTCTGTGTTTTCTTGAATTTTGTGGAATATTTGGTTTTGAAGCCGGAGTTCCACTTCTGGTCCCTCGTACTCCCGAAGGAAAAATCTTTTAAAGTTCTCCCATTCTGGGTGCTTGTATGTGTTAGCCCAGTCCTTGGCCTTATCTCGGAGCTGGGTTGTTGCTACCCTTGCTTTGTTTTCTTCGTATGTTTTTGCCGCTTTAAAGTACTCCTCGCACCGTTCCAGGAAGAGTCGTGGGAATTCTTCCAATCTCCCGGAAAATATTGCCTCCAGGCGAGGTTCCCTTTGACAAACGTACATGTTTGCAAATTGGCATGCTATCACTGTCCCTATTTCCGTTATTTGACTTGCCGTTATTTGTATCGTCAGGGTGTCTGTCCTCCCTGTTGTCTGTAGGGGAACATTCGCTGTGTCAGCTGAAGTCGAGGTTGAAGCCGGGAGGTCGTTTAGTTTATCGTTGGACATGGTGGCGCTTTCTGCTGCCGTGCTACGTGTTTGTGGCATTTTCATTTATTTATTTTTTTCAATAAATAAAATTCATACCACTTGTTGGTTTCCTGAGCCCACTTTTGTTCGGTGTATTGCCACTTCTTGTCTTTCCCATAGGGTAGTCACTGAATTTATGTATTTAATATTTTTTTTTTTTTTTTAAAACATTGTTCACTGACTTGACAAACACGCTGGGCGCCAATTGATAGGAGGGTAATATCAATAGGGCTCAGAGAAACAATTCGTGGTAGTATAATCTTTGTTTATTTTATAATAATCATATAACGTCCACTAGGTACTAAGTCTTAATATTAAAGAGTGTCTATTTCACTGAATTCACTTGGACTTAATTCTATGGAGTGTCTAATTCACTGAGTTTATTTTAGTTTATAAAGACACTGGGTAACTTCGCTGAGTTGACTTTAGTTACAAAGGCACTGGGTAACTTCACTGAGTTGGCTTTAGTTTACAAAGGCACTGAGTAACTTCACGGAGTTGACTTTAGTTTACAAAGGCACTGGGTAACTTCGCTGAGGTGACTTTAGTTACAAAGGCACTCGGTAACTTCACGGAGTTGACTTTAGTTTACAAAGGCACTGGGTAACTTCACTCCGCGGTGACTTTCCTTTCCGGAGGTAAGTCGAGGTAAGCACTCCACGGGTGGAAAGTCCGTGGTGGGGGTTTGGCAGCTATTTGCTGGTAACAGCGGGAGTCTGCAGCTCCGGGAGAACTGCCTTCTGGAGCCAAAATCCCCCCTTTTGAACGCCTGTCGAACTCGACGGCGGTTTCTTCGGGAGCCCGTCCCTTGCGTCCGGCGGCCTGTGATTGGCTCGGCATGGCGCACGGGGTTTTTCCCTTTGGGCGCTGCGGCGGAGCCTTCCGGGCGGGCGAGTTCTTTCAACGGCGTTTTAGCTCATTGCCATCTCGTATCAAGCTCATATAAAAGAAGAGGAAAATGTGTTCAATTTAAGAAGGAAGTGACGAAATGTCGTAATTTGTAATTTTTAATTGTATAATATGACTTAAATTCCCAATTTCTTCTGTTTAAGATATATTATGTTTATATTAGATTACACAGAACCAATATGCATATTTTCTATTTTAATTTAGATAAATATATTTTAACACAACATCACGTTCATTGGTAAATACATTGTACGTACAAATTATAATGCTTTTGTAAAGCAGTAGCTCAACGCAAATGTGTCAAGCTAGTCAGAAACTTTTCACCGTCCGCGACATTGCAAATAACAGAATTTTCCTCTGATCTTCCCTATATTTTTGTACCGTTTAATGTTTTTTTTTCTCTGTATTTTTTGTACCCTTTTGTATTTACATAGAAATAACTTTTTCGAAAAAAAAGTAATATCTTCAATTTAAAATATTATAAACTGTTGAAGAATTACATACACATATATACTTTCTTCTTCCCCTTGTCCTACTCGGGTCGGGGACCCATCGCATCGACAAGGCGCTAGGTGTCCCTGTCCCTGTCCTCTGCTACGTTTACGGCATCCGTCCATAGTAGGTTCAGCCTCTAGAGTTGCTTCTTCCACCTGTTTCTGGGGTTACCCACCGGACGTCTTTCCTCTGGAATAGCGCTCAGAATTTTCAGTGGAATTCTTAACACGTGCCCGAGCCACCTTCAGTTGCGGCTTTTTTATGAAGAGTAATACTGCGTAAGTAAAACACAGTATCTTCCTTGAGACTCCTAGGGACGATACTAATAATAATCGGATGATTTTTATAGCGCCGTTTTTGTGAAAAATCACCTCAAGGGTACTGTGTCCTTACTTACAATGTTTCGGGGTTCATTGTGAAGCTCCTCCCGGATCGTCGAGCTCTTTATTCAATACCATATCGTGACTCCTGCAACTCTCAAAAATCTCAATTTCGGCAGCTCGGACCCTAGAACGTGTACGCCCGTTCAACATTCAAATCTGTTGACCATAAGTAAGCGTATGGGATACACTGCCAATTTTGTCTCGATGCTTAGCTCAGCTTTCCACTGTTGAAGAATTTATTGTAATAATTATGTAAAATATTTAAAAAAAAAATTATAATAAAGTTCCTAGTCGGCTTTGAAAAACGGGCACAATCCGAATCGAGCCGCGTGTTTACAAGCATTTTTACGAACCTCGTGCATTCTGATGGCGATGATTGAGGCCACACTACTAAATACTAAATACCAACACAGCCGGCTTACTAATACCAAACTAACCGACTACTAACTGGCTAACAACCTACGTCATGGGGTGTTGTGAGATTGACGACGCACGGTGCGAGTTATGCGGTATTCGTTGGTTAAATTGATGGAATGAACATGGAAATTATGGACATTGAATGATTCAGTAGGTATTTATTATATTGCTATGTTATTTGAAATGTTTACAGTACTTGCTGAAAAGGTGCAGACTTGGAGTGTTTATTTATTGTTTCTTCACATTTAAATTTTATTGTTTTACAATCGAATTATTAACCTGATTATGAATAAGCCTATGTCGAGGATAATAATTTTACAAGTGAATAAAATATAACAATAAAATAAACAATGATTACCATTTAATTTAAACATTGTTAATGCATATTTTGACACTTGTAGTTGTATGGTATATCTGATAATTACGTGTTTGATAAAAAGCAAGTTTTTACGCGAAATTCGTAATTTAGGGGTAAATAACCGCGAATTATCGTAGTTTTCACGTGATATTCTGAATGAGGAAGTAATTGATCCTTTCGACACAGGTGGTAAACACGCCAAACGCGCGCCCAACATTTGTCACATGAGAACGGGTCGCTTCTATGACTCGTTCTTGTGTGCAATAGCTCGGCTGTGGAATAATTTGCCAGCCTCTGTGTTTCCTCCCTCCTACAACATGGGTCTCTTCAAGACCCGAGTTCACTCCTTCCTAACCTCTGAAAGACCTTCCACACAACATCCCCAAAGATCATACAGGCCCTTCGAGGAAATTATTCCCCTATGTGAACACCACCGTTTATTATATAAATACCAAAATATTTAAATATAAAAACAATAAAAAAACAGCATTCATTTAAAAATAAATAAAAAAAAACAGGCATTTTGCAAAATACGAAAAAAGGAACATCACGAAACTTTTATTGCACCATTTTTGCTGAATAATGAACCCAATTTTTTCCCAAAATTTGGCACTGGCAGTGAATTATTTGACATTTTGATAGTGCATAATCCAATGTCTAATCATCATGCACACAAGTGTAATATTAATTATTTAGTTTTTTTTATATGAATTTACCGCAACTGCTCGGAAGTGTGACAACGGCATCCCTAATTGTCGTATCCCAATAAGTAATAAGGAACACCAGTGAAAAATATAATGGTTGTAAAACAATATATTCGTATAGATCAGCAAACGCCGATTCTGAATATATAGCATTTATTATATATAATTATACGTGGGAAATTATAAATCGTTATTTAAAAGTGAATAAAAAATCATCTCATCAAAACACCTTGTTATGTTGGTACCTTTGCATTTAGAACATTTGACGTTACGTGAGTTAACTTTTCTTGTTCACTTTGATTCAAAGAATTAAACAATATTTGGATTTAATTATCCTTTATTTTATAACATTTAAAATACAACAAGTAACGTACAATTTCAAAAGGAATTATCATGTGAGCAATACGACAAGCAACTGCTTGGATTCACTCGACAAGATAGATTAATTCACTTAGGGTGAGGCAGCCACTTTTATAGCTGTCCTGATTAATCTAATATCTAAAGTTTATTTGGTACAAAACAACAAAATAGTATTATCAGTTATGCAACGGATGTTGACGTTTTGTATTGATTACATATGCATCGATATAAGACGGAACTAGATAATGTAATCTTATTTGAGAGTTCAATGCACTATTTTATCTACTAGACAAGGTGAAGTGAGGAATGAAGTACGGGGCGTCCTGTGTTGTCTTCTTGGAGGTGAAGGTCAGCTGGGGTAGTTAACTCCCCCCCCCTTTAAATGGGAACTCCTTCGGGATGCGAAGAGTTTACATATTTTCCATAGGATATATCCAATTGCCATTATTATTAGGCAACTTGTTAGTGTGATATGTAGACTTCCAGTGGTGGAGGTGGTTTCTGTCACGTTGGTGGTGATGCTGGAATCTTCGTGTGGTTTTTCTATTTCGTCCATATGTAATGTGGGTAACTGTAATACATGTAGTTCTTCTCTGGAATACGTAATGACTAATGTTTCCTTGTTGATAGTCCGTCCCATATTAAATATTTTTCCTTGTATGCTGCAGTTCTGCTCGTTTTGGGTTTCTAACACCAAGGTGGTGCAATCATCAATGGTATTTACTTCTTTGTTACATAAGCTGTTTTGGTCTGAGATTATTTGACATTTACTTGCGACATACATTTGTTTTCCATCTCTCAATATTCGTCTGGATGGGAGGTGGGGTTGGAAGCATTGGGAACCTGGTTTGGATATTATGGGAATAATTTCATTATACATGTATACTGTATTCTCTACTAGTGGAAGGGATAGAATAAAATGCAAGGTTTGCTTGGTTTTTATGAGTTGAACTTGTAAAAAGCGTTGAATAATATCAAAGTCTTTAGAAAATAAGTTTTCTGAATTTATTTGTGATATTGAGTCCATGAAGACTTTTGGTTTAATAATGCTAGGGTGGTACATTCCATGAGCGGCAAAGGTAATTGCTTCCGTGATTCTAGTTACTAATTCAGTTATTGTTTCCGTTTGATAAATTAAATGTGTGATCAACAAATCAGTTTGATCTTCATAATGATCGTGGCTTATTTGAGCCCATATAACTAATTGGTTAAGTGAAATATTTTTAAGTTTAGTGTAATAATCTTCTAAGGTTTTCGAAGTAACAGAGATTCGTTGTTGATTCAAATGTAGATTACTTTCCATTTGTTGCGTTATCTTATTCATATCATTATCATCTAAATTTCCCGTTATTAATTTAGTTACCGACCCGATACCATTTATAAGACCTAGTTTATGTCTAGTTACAATAAGGTTATCTATCAATGCTTTATTATGGTCAATTAAATATTTTAAACGTTCTAAGCCTACATTAGGTAAGGTTATATTATTATTTCTTATAAATTTATTGTAATTAAAATATAACTGTAATCAGTTCTTTTCTACAACATTTACTGACGATTTGGTATAACTTGTCGTCATTAATTATTACCGAATATTTATTCTTGTTTAAACATTTTACATAATTTAAAAATATACATCGCGCATTATCGAGGGGGATACACCAAACATGATCCGTACCTGCTTCTTTTGTTTTCAATTTACGTAATTCTGATTACTCGATTCTGTAAATATCCTATTCATACGTGGGGGTGGATGCTTGTGACGAATCGGGATTCCTCCATTATCGTCCACATGGCTATGCATGGTGTCGGTGACACTCTGGGCATCCGAAGTGATTTCTACTCGTAACGAGTCTTGATCATCACTAACCTCACTATGATGGATCTCTACTCTAGATAATAAGTCGGCTACATGGTTTGTGCAGCCATGTTCATTATTCTCCAATAATTCATCAAGTTCGATTATGTCCATTACATGGAACAGTTGAACTTGCTTTGTTGGAGTTTTTTTTTTTTTTTTCAAAATGCGTCACAACCGTACCTCTATGGGTCGTTATGGTGTGCGCCGTTCGTACCGAAAATTCTTTGTTAATTTAGTTGCAAAAAAAATATATATATATATGAGTAGAGCCTGAATGATTTGAACTACCAGTATCGATTAAAAATTTATGTTTTATGGAGCTTCTACATATGGAAGTCCATTACAATAATTAATGTGGTTTAGTTGGACGAGGTTTTTTGGGGATCTTCTTCGTTCGCCCAAAAATCCTGGCCTCCGTGATCACATTGAAATAGCTCCTGTGCCATACGTCCTTTACCTAAGTCTATGACCGGTCCTTTGGACGAGCGTGGCATAAGCGGTATTTTCATACTCACATCCTCGTTATGGATTTGTGGGTTGTTAAATGTTCTATTGAAGTTTTGTCCGAACTGAGTTGGGTGAAATTTATTTTGCATTGGTTGTGGGGAATTAGGCACATGTTTAGTTCTGTTACAGTGGAGTTCACCATGCGCCTCCAACATACGTATCTCAACACACAGGGTGTCGTAATTTTTTGTTAGATTTGCACATTTAATATGTGTGGGTAAAAAATTTAACAACGTATTACGTGCCGTGTCTTTATATGGTTCCATTAGGAGCTGCGCACTCGCTGGTCCATAGTGGTCCGAAATTTTAATTTTTATTGAAAATAATATTTGATTCATTTCATGAATCAGGGTTCCGAAATCTCTATTTCCCCGATTGAAGTTAATTAGCTCGGTCTGAAGTAATGTGACCGACTTGTTGTCACCACATTCAATTTTTAATGATTCTAAAATTTTTTCGATATTATTTTCGTGATCGTTCATAAGGATCACCTGTAATGCCTTGCCGCGCAATCTCGAAATTACTCTTTCGACATTGCTTGGGGTATTGCCGTTTCGTGCAATGTAACCCCTAGCTGATTTTATAAACAAATTAATATCTTGCGCAGAACCGTCATACTCCAGAATCGACTCTGAGTATTGGAGAGCGGATCTCTCGTTTGGCTGTGCCATTTTATAAAAAGATTTATTTTTTTTATGGATTTTATCTCTAACCTTTTGGATAAGGTAGGGAAAGGATCTATCGTACGGATGGGATAGACGAACAATTGAAAAATGTACTTACATGAATGTTGTTGCAGTTAACGATTTTTTTTTTTGGTTGGTCCTTCGCGTTGAGGTATTTAAAAACACCTAGGGAGTCCTGGCTACGGCCAAGTTTAACAGCTTCCCCGAATTTTATGACCCACATACTGGGCGCTGGTTAACTTTTCTTGTTCACTTTGATTCAAAGAATTAAACAATATTTGGATTTAATTATCCTTTATTTTATAACATT
>JAHDVE020004907.1:0-13437 GCA_022606495.2 Halesus radiatus
TTTATTCAGTCTTGCATTCTTTACTGATCACGAAATTTTTTAAACATGGTTATACCATACATACGCCTCAGAAACGTCATTTCTACAGTCTTAAGATACTGGAAGAGACTTCGCACACTTGAAGTGAAATAACACGAAACTGTTATCATTTATATAGCTATGTTATCAGTATTGCCCTGGTGAAATATCACCATTTATAACCGAAATGTTTGTTTGAAATGGCATTAGTCGTGTTTGGTGACCAAATATGAACAGCCGTGTACTTTCCAACGCTCCTCTTGACCTTCTCCTGCCACTTCGCAATCCCCCAGCATTACAATATACCGCATTGTGGTATGCCTCAGTCCCACTGGCACTGGATAGTTGGGACCCTTGTGTGAGAAAAAAAAAAACGCGAGAATTTATTATATAAAACGTATTACGTATTTTAAGAGATAAGCTTTGGCGGAGATGGGAAATTACGATGTAATTCATATAAAATTCATTTCATTAAAATATTCTTCTTTCATTTTATTTTTTATGTGGTACCACACAAGAGTCCCAACTGCTCCCAACCGTCTGAAGTCAGTGACACTATGCCAAATGGGGTGTGTTTTGGGGCTGAAGGTATTGAGGAGGTGGGGTGGAAGGAAAGTGGGGAAGTACCTGGCTATTCATATCTGGTCACCAAACACGGATAAAGCCATTTAAAGGAACTTTAGATTCTGATTGGTGGTCTTTAACCAGGGTGATGCTGAAAGTATGTGCCACTCTGGAACGTGACGCAAATACACTACAAATTAATTTAAATCAAAAAATTGTGATTAATACAATTTAATCAAATAATATTTTCTTGCGCACGCCCGGATTTGAATCCTCGACCACTGAGACGTTATCTGTAACCACAGCTAACGAATTTATAATTTTACTTCCCATTATTCGATTTCATTTTTAATTTCGTGTACCCTACATTTCTCGGGGTAATGGATGGTTTGGATTGGAGCAAAGTTAATGTTGGCCTCATTTTTACCGACAGGGTAAGGAGTTCTCTTGTTTACAGCCAGCGCTGAAAGCAGAGCTTCTGCACCCAGTCACCAGAACGGCGAACCAAGTATTATTGAAGTTCCTATTTTTACTGACACTTTGGCGAAACATACATACATCCAAATTTATACAATTGAAAAAAAACGTATTTCAAAGTGGAATAAAAACCACTATTAGCAGGCGATATTTCCTGAAAATAATTTATTTGGACCACCTGACGTTTTTTCCAATTGCAAAGAATCGTTACCCAATATGCGATGTGATAAGGATGGATATTCATCATGGAGCTCAGAGCGTCTTGGATGTCGCTTCTCATCAGCGAGTCCCACGTTTTTATAAAAGAACAAAAACTAATAATATCAATTATTTCTAATTTTGAAACTGTCAATTCATGGTGGAATTCAATTTAATATGATTTTTTTTACTAAAAACCTTTGTACCTTTTATTCACTTGTTTATTTACGACCGGACTGGTTTTACCCTCCCACGGGCATCTTCAGACTGGCACAATTAAAACTAATCTTACACGCGAATGTAAATAGGAAACACATAATAAAATTCCAGGGTAATAAACACTGGGAACTCTAAGAAGGATATTACTTTGATACTTCCTATTGTATCATAATAAAATATTTTATAAATCGTATTCTTGTTACATTCTATATTTTATTTACACCAATAATAAAAATTCTTTAAAATTTTTAAATTTCTAATATAAATTAATTATAAAATTTTTTACGATCATTTTTTTTTCAATTATTTTTATATTTTTTATTAATTAGTTACCTTATTTCATTACTTAGTGTTATTTTTTTTATTATGTTCGTAATGTGTCTGTTCCCTCATTATTAGTTTTCCATGTTTACTATTTGGCTGCACTTCGTCATTATTTTTTAGTATGCTGCGTATCCTTATGGGGGAAGCTTAGCTTCCGAAACATGATGATTCATATACCAGTGGTGTCCCTTAGTTCGGTTTTAGGTAGGTTGGGTTCTTTTTTCACATTTCTTTAATATTCTGATTCGTCAATTATAAATTTTGTCATAGAATCGAAAACTATATAGGTGTAAAAACATTTCTGATTTCAGTTCAATAATGTTTTTCACAGGTCCGCCATTTCTATTATGATTGGAATAGTCCTCTCTTATTGGCGGACATCCATCACGTGGTCCTCATTCCGGCTGATGGATGGACCAATGGGAGGTCGTTATAAGATCGGGGCTAGCGCTCACAAGGAACGGACATTCATTTAATAGCTCAATGCGTTCCATGAAAAGCTTGCCATATAAAAAAACCTGTTTTTATTCTTTATTATGTATTCTTTTTTAATTTTTCGAGAAAACAAAAACGGTTTTAGCTTAAAACTATAATAATTACATACGAATATATTTAGTTTAACAACTTTGTTAAATTTTTGTCTGTGTGCTAGAAGTAAGCTCATTTATTCCTTACTTCTAGGTTTTGTGATCAAAACTTTTTCAATTTCTGAAATTATTTTCAAAACAGACAGTCTATTTCCGGCCTATTTGAAGCATTGGAGTTTTTAAAATTCGTAAAGAATGCAAGGCTGATGTAAGCGTAGTGAGCAAGATTAAGAAAGGGAACCTTAGATGGTTTGGGCATGTAGAGCGAATGAATGAAGAAAGGAGTGTGAGGAGAATATATGACGCGAATGTGAATAGAAGAAGAAGCCGGGGACGTCCAAGGAAGACGTGTCACGATCAAGTGAATCAAATACTTGAGTCGGGCCATGTCAGAAGTCGGAATAACAGAAGAGAATGTATGAGACGTTGTATGAAAGTGAATGAAGCAAGAAGTGTATGCCACGATCGAGTTGTTAGGAGGTCCGTTCTCTCTGCCTACCCCTGCGGGGAAACGGCGTGATAGTTAGTTAGTTAGAGTTTTTAAAATCTTATGTAAGCTATTCAGTGGATACAGGTACTGCACATTTGTAGATGATACTATCGTTTGATAACGCAATTTTATATTAAAATAAACCTATACGGATTCTTTATTGACATGAAAATGTAAAATAAATTAATTACCTAGCTGTAATATTGTATTCAAAATAACTAACAATCACAACAATTTTTAAATATGTCAATTAAAACCTATCAAAAAAGGTTGTTATTCTTGGAAGATTAAGAAATAAACTGAATAGAAACACTACAGAGCTAATTCATAAAACTGCTAGCTGATATGTCCCCGGCTTTCATCGGGTTTTTTTTTCGAATAAAATTATGAATTTGTGAATTCTTGCTTCTCCTTGCAGTGCCATAATTGATTTGATAGCGAACGTAATGCCTTAAAAATTTTATTAAATTCCAAACATTTATTTTTTCAAAATGTATCTAAATAATAAAATTCTTAATTAGCTACCTACTTGTGTTTTCCATTTTGAAAATATTCTACCGAAAAAAAACTTCTAATTTTGAATATGTAATCTGTGGCTAACCAGAGTGGTATATAAATGCTCTAAACTCAATACAACATGGCGTGTTCAATGTTTTTCATACTAATTTTAAAACGTTATAGCACCATTTTACATATTGGATTTCATTCAATCTACTCTCAAAACCTTTCCGGCACTAATAAGAACAAACTGTGCTATTTTCAGCAAAACCTGTAAAATAATTTTTTGAAAATCGTCGACAGGTAGACAGGCAAACATTCATTTTTCTTATAAAAAGACCATTAGTCCACATATGGACTATTGCTCTACGATATTATATTTGGCCAATGAAGAAAACGTAAACAAGTTAGAAATGATTCATAACAGAGCTATGAGATGTATACTAAGGAAGGCAAATATACAAGAATCAATCACATGAGAGAAGAGCTTAATTGGATTTCAATAAAAAAGAGACTGCTATACAATGTGTTAATTTTTGTACACAAAACTCTTCATAACCAAATGCCAAAATAATTGTACGTAATTTTGAAACTAGAAATGAAAATAATATTATATATTCGTAAGAAGCAATCACTCTGTGGTTTGACATTGTATTAAGTAAATGAAACACGTTTCAGTTGGTTATTATATTTACCCCGATGAAGCTTCAGTTAAGCGAAACCGGTTAGTGAAAATAAAATATATTCTTGGTTTATAACAACTTGTTTCATTTACTTAATTAGAAAATAGAATTAGATTAACACATATGAGAAAAACAGAATCACAAACTGAAAATGTATGAAGAGATGCCCGGTAGTTTAAATAACGAATGTATTTAAAAATAATTGTTCTGTTTACCGCAAAACTATGATTATATAAACAATCCAATGAGACCATGTACGTATTAGTTTATGTACTTAGTTATACGAATTAACTCAATGTGAAATGTTAAAAAAATTATAAATTATATACAAACGTAGGTATCACAAAACCTGACAGAAAACAACTGCGCACGTAATGCAATTCGAATGGTCTCCCTTAAACAGGAAGTTAGTGACATAAAGAGTAGATAGGTAATATAGAATATCCCCAAATAGGATTTATTGCGATAGTGAAAGGAGTGGTGAAATGGAAGGAGATGGGAAAGTGGAAGGGGAAGTTTAAGTTGTACGCAATTCCAGTTTGATCTCCGAATTATAAGGTTCATTCGCCCTCTATTGAAAGAATCCAATTTAAATTCTTAAGATACGTACATTTTAAAATCGGTATTCCTAGAGAATGCACAGACTACAATAATCTACTTTATTCATTAAATTTAGAAACATTATCTGAACGTAGAATTATTGACGATTTAACAAGATTGTTAATTCAATGTTTTGTATCCCTGAACTGATATATTTGATTGCTTTTCATGTCTCTGGTAGGACAAGATAGTGCCTACCATTTTATTGTGACAATTCAACTTCAGCATTGCAATATTATTTCCCTATGCGACAGATTCAACGTCTTGGGAATAAATACTTCGACGTTGTTGACATATTTGGCACGCAATGTTACCGAATAAGCATTCATTAATATGTTTTTTTTTTCATTAAGTAGAGCTAAGTTATGTGGAACTATTTAACTCTGGATAAAACCGTAAAATTATGTTGTTTCTTTTTATATTATCCATTATAATACATATTTAGTTTTTCAATGTTATTTGTCCAGATTAAAGCCTGTAATAGGCGTAAATTAATAAATAAATAAAAGTACCTGGCTATCCAGAACTGGTAACTAAACACGGCTTCGCAATGCACATTTCAAGCAATGTTTCATTTCTGGATGGTGGTCTCATTAATACACAGTTTTTTTTTACATCTAATGATAAAATGCAGTTGTTCGACTTTACGTGGAACGTCCCTGGTAAAATTGATTCGACCATCTCCTATGCGAATATAAAAGCTCGGTCGGATAAAGCTCGGTTTAAAAATAAAGCGCGCGGTATTAATGGCGGCCTATTCGTCTCGCCTTTATTTATTTTACCTTATTTCTCTTCCGAATACCTAATACATATATACGGAAAAAAAAGATAAATTCAAATGTACATTTCGGATCAATGAAAATTTATGGATGGCGCTTGTTGCATCTATCTAATAGAGGTTATTTTTAAATGAACTGCCCTACCCATACGAAAGCACGTGACACGGTCGCTATATTATCGCCCGAACGCAACAAGCCGTATCCCGTACGTTCAGGTACAAAAAAACTACAAAACATTCGTATGCGTCATGTTTGTTCCTGCGTAATCTCGTTTAGTATTTCAAGGTCAGCCGAAGCTCACGGATGTGTTCGGGTATTTTAGTCTCTCCCATGTAAGCTGTTAATACACACGCACTGTATATTTGCGATATCTAATGAAAAAAAAAACTTTTTTATTAAATGCTTTTTTACCTACTTTTTGAATAATAACCCGAAGGATGGGCGATTAGGAAAAATACATAAGCCAAAAATATTGCTGGAAGTGTCGCCACGAATATAGTTGATAGACATCAAAATCGTTTGGCAAGCGTCTAGAAATGTTAGATGTAAGTGCAAAAAGTGGTTTTTATTAATTTCGTGAACAATTATGTAAGAAAGAAAAAAATTACTACCCAGAAAGTGTAATAACTAATCTGAACCATGAAGTAGTATTTTTTTAAACTTGATATATATGCACGTTCATAAAATCCTAATAAATAAATTTAAAAATATATATATGGTTTACGTTTGTGTTTTTTATAACGTATTGAATAATTTTTGTTTTAATTCAAATCAAACATAACTATAGAAAAACCTTCAAATTATCCAAAGCATGTATTTTGCTCTTCGTACTGTAAATCGTTACATAATAAAGATTAATTGAAATTGTGATTTCACTGTTAGCTTCGCCTTAAGGGAAGTATTCATTTTCTTTTTTTTATCTTCATATAAAATATTTTTTTAATAATTTTTGCAATGCTTGTTTTATTGTGAGAGTTCTTTTCGAGCTTGCTTGGCTCATTTAAAAAAAAAAATAATCCTAGACAACGTTTTTATAGTACCATTTAGCATGAAATAACGCCTCAAAGTGCCTTAAAATTGGAATTTTGACAGTGTGATAATTTTATTTGTTTATTAAATTAATAATAATGGTTTGATTTATTTGCTATCTGACATTTGAGTTATAATTTCACCGAAGCAAAGAGGATTTCTGACAGAAAAATTATGCTAAAAAATAAAAATTAATTTGCCGTTCTGATGGCATTTAAATCAATAAAACTGTGGGATCACTAAAATGAAAAAAAAAAAAAAAACAAGAACAAAAAATCTTTGCTATGTATTTTCCAATAGATTCGTGAGCACGTTTAAATCCTGTTTAATTGTAACAACACCAGGATTGAGCATTACAAACACTCGCTTGTACCTAGATTACATGAAGTTATTAATAGATACGCAGATGTAGCCGATCTATTTAACTGCACGGTAGGTAAATTACAAAATGGCTATACTATCATATCTTTTCAATCAATATTTATTTAACCTTAGTTTACTATATGTTTTATATGTACGCATATCTTTTACTTTAATATCATTCATGACCTTTTATTTTCCATGTACTCTGATGTCATTGTACGACCAAATGCCACATTTAATAGTTAAATTTGACTTGCGATACTGTAAGTTTGTATAAATTGTTTTTGTGTTTAATTCGTAGAACTCTATTAATTTTTTTTTAAGTTAATGTAAATAAAATTTAATAATGTTATTATTAAGTTCTGCCGGTATTTTTTTTTATTTTATTATTCTAACAGCTGTTTCGGCGTTTAATGCATTTAAGAATTTTAATTGTTTCCTAACTAAATCGGGTCAACCGATAGTAAATCATTATTATTTTTAAAAACCAGTCCAAATTAGAATGGGGTGGGAGTAAATAAAATCATAGAAATAAGTCGTCACAAGTGGATTAACGGCAGTTAGAAAATGGCCTTAAACGCCGAAACAGCTGTCACAATAATAAAAAAAAACTCAAAATACTGGTAGGGGGGGGGGGGGGGGTATCTTGATTTGACAACTTTTCGTTGTCTGCTCAGGATATATAAATCTAAAATAATAAATAAAGATAAAGCGCAATATGAAACCTTTCCAGCGACTTACTTCACATCCACGTTACTCTCAGCTCCCTGCTTCACCCACAATAAAATATCGCCAAATCACAATTTATGGCCATTCGATGTGTGTTTACCTTTTAAAAAAGGAGCCACTATCTTCCGAACATAAACACATATTTCAGGCTGAATTTACATATTACATAAGATATGTGCACACAACATACCCACCCTACTGTATATGTTACATAATATATATAAACACTAGGGTGGGCCTAAAAACTTTTTTCCTGAATTTTGATACGTCAGGGGTGTCAAAAGTTGCGCAGTTAAATACTGCTGATTTAAAAAAAAACATATATTGTATTCGTTTCTCCGCGAGAGTGAAAAGTTGGAAAATCATTTTTATTCCGTTTATTTGATTACCACTGGTTCGATAATATATTTTCATATACGTACATAAAAAGTATTAAAATTTATTTATATATATATATAAAAAGTAACTTTAACAAAAGCCAACAAAATTTCTTGTGCTAACAGTGGTTAATAACACATTTGTTATTTATGAATCCAAAAGGGAACCCAAATCTTATACTGTAAATGAATGAGTAACCTGTTGTAAAATAAAAACAAATTTTAAAAAGAATCTTGTGTTGGGTAAAACAACAAAAAAACACTCTTATTGTCAAAAATAAGAGCCTTGGCACACGATAAAAATAAAAATTGTATTTTAAATTAAAACATATATATAGATATATATTTTTACCAGTCATACGATTACACCACTTTTAAAACCACCGAGAAAACTAATTCTTCATAAAATACCTCATCATATTAACAGTCCACCCTAATATATACATACACTGGAGTGCGCGTAAGACTGGAATCAATGGGGAAAACTTTTCCTCTTGAAGATACTTCATTTTTTCAAGAATTTATGTGATTTTTTTTGAGTATGGTTTACGAATCAGGCTATTGATTCGTGTGTATTGATAAATACGAACTCTAACAGCTGTGTAGTTGTATTTATTCTGTACAGATAAACTCTATGGGGGGGGGCGAGGAGCGTGCTAGGCGTGATGTTAATAAAAATATAACAGCTAATTAGTTAAAATGTTCAGCTTTTTTTTAAATCCTAATAATAATAATAAGATGAATTGTATAGCGTCGTTTCTGTGAAAAATCACTTCAAGGGCGCTGTACAATTATTATTTCCTATTCTTTATCTAATTATCTATTTAACAGATACAGAAAAACATACTTACCTGGCAGGTCGCTTCAATTGAACAGAGTAAGCAATGAAAGCAATTTTAAACGTTTTTCCCAAATTCCAGTATGTATTTCATGTTAATATCTATTAAAGAGTTCTTACGCTTTTTAAGGTCGTTTTATAAAGATTGTTCAGTCATAAAAATTATAAATTTTTCAAATAAATACCAACTCTTCTTGTGCCACCAATATTATAGTAAATGTAACATCAATAGAAAAGGAGGATTAAATAGCAACTGTAAAAATATCACCTCTAAGCATAAATTTTCTAATAAAACTTTGTTCATCTGAAGCGACCTGCCAGGTAAGTATGTTTTTCTGTAAATGTTTGTACATAATTAGATACAGAATAGGAAGTAATATTTGTACAGCGCCCTTGGGGTAATTTTTCACAAAAACGGCACCATACAAATAATCCAATTATTATTATTATCATGGAAGTTAAAAGATTACAATTTGAGGGTTATTGTGTTTTAAAACCTTATGCATTTTACTGATTAGTGACTACTCTTATGGAATTAACAGATAAATCATTTGTAGTGTTTCTCGAGTTAGCCACCTGTAAAGTGCGTATTTTTGGGTACCGACCCTTAAAGTAAATTCTTTTGAAGTAAACGTAAACAAATATAAAATTTCTTCAATAGACTAGTAGTCACTTTGTGGCACCATTATCGACAATATAAATAGCATTCTGTTTATTCTGATGGGGAAAGCTTTGCTTTCGAAACATGTTGATATTTACATATTTAAAAAAGTGATGAAAATAAAGTTATTTTTCAATTAAGTTATGTAATTTTTTCCATTTATTTATTTTTGACCGGACCGGTTTCACTATTATTATGCATTGATAGTATCTAACGCACAAAATGTAATTGGGAATTATGTCGCAGACATTTAACGCGAACGCTAAGAAGGATATTACCGTGATGTGTACCTATTATAACATAAAAAAATATTTCATAAATCGATCCATTAAAATTTACCTGGTCACCCGTGTTCATGTACCTATAGAACAAAAACTGCTATAAAATTCATTTTAGCAATCTGTTCAAATAAAAGCTGACACGAATGACTTTATATAATTTTTGTAAAACCCATAGATACAGTATACAAACAGAATGTAATCCGTCTTTCGGAAGGTAATAAACCAACCCAAAGTAATTTTAAACACAATTAATTATAAAGCAGTACTGTCAGCAATAAAACAAATATCAAGTCACAAATAAAAAAAAACAGTATTAGAAAGCGAAGGGACTCACTCCTGACATCGATGCTATATAAACCATATATTTAGTTTTAATTGTGCCAATTTGACGATGCCTGTGATAGGCTGAAACCGGTACGGTCAATTTTTTATCAACAAAAGAAATCCTATTAAAATGGATTTCCACCATAAATTGCCAATTTCAAAAATTGAACTTATTAATTATTCAATTTATTATTACGTTAAAAACAGAAATTTTCAATATCAGGATACTTAAATTAATAACTTCAATAAATTTTGCTAATAATGAAAACCAAAAAAATAAAACAATATCTATAAAAATTTGGAATATTTCAAACGCGTATAGATAATTTGAATAAATATGAACCAAAAATTGTACAAGAAAATATTATCGGAAAATTCTTCAATAGAAAAATTATTGTAATGACATGTTGTCTGAAAGAATTTTTCTTGTTCAAAGAGATTTGATTTTCGACATTTTTTGTACGAAATTATTTCCCTTTTGTTCCAAATAATATGAAAAATATTATGTATATTCTAATGACATGGAATTTCTTTGAAGTTTTTTTTGACAAATAATATTACATCAGGTCGCAAAGTCAAATAATGATTTTATAAATGCTCTCAATTGGCTTTGTAACTAAGTGAATGCCTCAACTATAACCATCTAAATAGTTTTATTGTACTTATAAATAAGAGTCATTATTAATATTATTTCGTGATTTATATAGCACAGTTTTTGTGAAAAATCACCCAAAGAGCCCAGTGAGAAAAAATTCTATGATTTGTCTTTTTACTATAAATAGATAATACCAACTTATGGCTAACATATTGAATCCTATTTTATCATTAGGTTATCACTAGTTTATCACTAGTTTATCACTTATTTATCACTTATTTATCACTTATTTATCACTTATTTATCACTAATTATCACCTGCTTAACATTACTTTATAACTAGTTTATCATTAGGTTATCACTAGTTTATCACTAGTTTATCACTTATTTATCACTTATTTATCACTAATTATCCCCAGTTTAACATTACTTTATAACTAATTTATCATTAGTTTATTACTGATTTAGAACTACTTTATCACAAGTTTATCACTAGTTTATAACCGGTTTATCACTAGTTTATCATTAGTTTTTCACTAGTTTAGCACTACTTATCAATAGTTTGACACTAGTTTATCACTAATTTAGCACTAGTTTATACGGAACCATACTTACCTGGCATGTCTCTTGAGATGAAATACTGTTTATTGGTGAATTGTAGATACAGTTTTGGACGCAGAGGGCATAATATTGAAAACGCATATTATTGGAGATCTATTTAATCCTGATATTTATTTTTATTATTTCCGTTATTTTTTGTTAGTTTTTAGGAAAAGAAAAGCAAATTTTGTGATGGATGGTACAGTACAGGGATTTGATTGGAATTTATCTTCCTAAATATGATTCGTTCCTCAATACGAAACTTTTTTTTGTATTATTATTTACATTTTACAAAAGAAACAATAAAATGCGAAAAGTCCTGATAAACTACTTTTTTGTAGTTTGTCTAACGGGAGCTTGTTATTCGAAACTTAAAATTTAAGAACAAGGTTACAAATGATTTATATAAAATAAAAACATTAAAAAAACATATGTAACAAACGTAAAACATAAATATTTCTCTAGAATCTTACTCAAAAATATTTCTACAAATATATATTAAATTAATAAATAAAATGAAAACATAAACGAAAGCAATAAATCGTAAATAAAATAATATGTCCTTATTATCTAATACAAATAGCTTCTTTCAGCTAGCCAAGTTTTCAATGTGTTAATTAATTGTTTAATTTTATTAACACATTGAAAGTTTTTTTTTCATTTCAGCGGGTAACATATTTATACAGCTAGGAATCATGTGGTCAAAAATCTTTGTTCATATTTGTTTTTATGGTTAGGAACCATTAATCCTTAAGTAAAATTAAAAGGAGTAATGTAAGTGTGCTCTAGTGTATTTGTATTATATATAGGGTTATTAATGTGCTGAAATATAATTTTGTACCACAGAATTTCTCTTATTGAAAGAATTTAGAGACTGATAAAATCATGGAATACTATGCCATTATTCGAATAAACTTTTGTGAGCTAATAAATTAACCAATGAATTTTGCGCTGATTGAACATGATTGAAGTTTGTTTTACAGGAAAGTCGCCAGGCTGTAACTTCATACCTTATAACGGATTCCTCTAATAATAAATAAATTATTCGAAGTGTACATATTGGAACAAAGAATTTTAATTTCAATAATCTACTAACAATTGATCTTAGTCGCACACAAACCTTATTTATTTGTAAATCCCACTTCAATACAATACAATTACACTCCTCACATTTTTTTTTAAATTTTATCATTATAGTACATAGTTTTTAGATTAACTAACAATTTATTTAAAACATTTCTAGAACACTTATATAATTCTTCATAGTATTTGTTCGTTGGACCATTTTTCCAATGTTTATATAAAAATTCTCTTTTTTTATTCTTATTCAATGAGTCCAATCATTTTTGTCATCTATTGTAGATCCTACTATTAAATTGCCAGGGTTCTCTCTCCCTCAGAAGTCGTGAACCCCATTTAACTGCATCCGGTCCAGTAACAGACATTGTGCGCATATGATGCATAAATGGGGCCTAAAGAATTCCGTACTTTGTGAATGTGAACATAATTAAAAAACAAACAAAAAAACAGAACATATCGTAGAAGAATGCTCCCTTCATCAGTTTCCCTAAAAAACAGTTTTATTCATTATTTATTATTAGGCCTACATATTCAGATTTTTCATGTAGACATTACAAACTTCCCTTGAAAACTTGAAGTTTTATGCATTTAAATATATTTATGCTATTTTTTAAAACAGTCTCAATCCGGATGTCTAATTAAAAAAATAATTATGTGAAATTCCCTCCAGAGAAAAAAAAACCTGAAGTATGCTCCAGAAATATATTTAAAAAAAAACACATGTAGTTATTTAACATATGTGTAAAAAAAATCACAGCTTTTTTTAAAATGCTACGTTAGAAGTGAGATTTTTCCTCTATCCAATCCGTGTTTTAACAAATATTTTTTAGGCGATCGCTTACGCCCTAATCATTTTTTATATTAGCGTGCTCCCTCTCTCTTCCGTGTTAACATATCTCATTATCAAACAATGTGCAGTTTCCACTCGGAGAGCTCCTGATTATACAAACGGTTTAAGATATTTTGTAATTATTTCCTTTATTTACCTATCTGGTTTCAATACTATTAATTATGAGTAATGTTAAGATTTCATGTGGGTTCATTCAGTAAATGGAATATATTTCACAAAGTTCTTTGACATCAGTGATTTGCACCTATTTATTCTACCCTAACAAATACTAAT
>JAHDVE020004908.1:0-19929 GCA_022606495.2 Halesus radiatus
ATTTTGCTTCAATTCACCAAGAAAATATGTATATATATATATTTTATTTATACTGAAATAAAGCAGTCATAGAGTATTACGTAGAATATATTATTTTTTGTTTATTTATAAAATACATGATATTTAATGGAGACATTTACATGGAGTAGATCAATTAGATCACCATACTAGGCGGCTGCCTGTTTCATGGTTACCAATGGAGTATAGTTACTTTGTATGAAGTCTAGTGTAAACATATGGATTTATTAGATTAATTATATTAACATGCTGACAATTGGAAAAATTATAAAAGAAAGTAAAATATACAAAAGATAAAAAGACATGCGTAAGGCATAGATCACAAAAATATAGTTTTTTTTATATGTGCAAGCATGTATACATGTACACATAGGTGCACACATACAGGCACACGCAAACACATACGCATATAATATAATAATAATAATAATAAGAGTTAATTTCTATAGCGCAGTTTTGTGAAGGTTCACCTCAAGTGCGCTTTACACTAACTAACCTAACCTAATATAATTGTAAAATAACAGATATACTACATAGTATATCTGTTATTATAATATATATACAATATGCAAATTAATACTATAACATACGATATTCATGAGCGGGTATTATAAAATAACAATTTAGAAACTAAGGGTGTAAATAATCAAATATATAATAGTAGGTACAAATAACAAGAGAAAATTATATGAAATTATATACATGGTTTTTCACTGAATACTAATGGAATTAAATAACAAGGAGAGAAAACCGCAACTAAATAAGCTATGGAGGATTAAAAGAAAAAAAAAATGTCCTGAAATTATGTTTCTACGTACATGAATTTATGTTTTATGTCGGATATGATTTTTTGAATAATTTTGTTTTCAATACATATGTACGCATAGTCGTATAGGTGATTGACTTGAGGTGATTTTTCACAAAAACGGCGCTATATAAATCGTCCAGGTATTATAATTATTATTATTAACCTTATATAATCGTAGTACCTGAAAATTCATTATATTTGAAACTAAAACATATAGTAATTCCGTCTTACTAGTGAACATTAAGAGGAACGGTTGCGCGGCCTGTTTCACACAAAACTTAATTTTGGATTTGAGGTCAAAATACTCACCTAAACCTTATGATATATATTTTTTTTAATTAAAGGTTTAGTATATATCTATTACGTATAAGAAGTATTTTATAAATTTTTGTTTTACATTATGAAATATAGGCCATTAAAGGAGTTGATTTTTCGAGATTTTAGGGAGATCTTTAACAATTATTTGGGGGCTAACGGTGATTTAAAAAAAATGTTTTACGCCGTTTACTGAAAATATATAGGAAAAAAATAAATAAGCATTACATTGGACTTAAAATTAAATTAAAAACCACCAATTTACTTTTGAACACAAATTTTCCGTACACTATTTAAAATATCGACCGTAAAAAACCTTTTTTTATTTTTATATGTATTTACGTACGTAATCATATTTATATAGCAAATACATAATTAAAAAAAAAAAAAAAAACAATAAACCCGCAAATAATTTTAGAATTTGCCTCTAAAATTATGATTTTTTTTTTCATGGCATGTACTTCATAATTTAAAACAAAAATAAATAAAATACTTCTCATACGTACTAGATATTTACTAAACCGTTAAATAGAAAAAATATGTCATTCAGTTTGGATGGGTATTTTGGTCTCAAATATAAAATTAAGTTTTGTATGAAACAGGCAGCGCAGCCGTTCCTCTTAATGCTTTCGCATAATTTCACAGCCAGTTTCAGAAAAAAATGTTATAAAAAATGCCGTACTTTATTTAAATCAACTTTTCTTGTATTCGATCATTGACAATCAAAAATGCGTTCGGACCTCCCCTAAAATGTGTATTTTGGACTACGAATTTCCATAATATTATCATCTAAGGCTATTATAGAACCAAGCACCTTATTGTAGACCCTACTATTAAATTGCCAGGGTTCTCTCTCCCTCAAAAAACGTGGACATCAATAAACCGCATCTGGTGCAGCCATAGCCGTTGTGCGTATATAATGCATAAATGGCCCGAAAGGATTCTAAACTTTGTGAATGTGGACATATTTAAACAACAGAACACATCGTAGAAGGATTTCCCCTTCATCAGTTTCCTAATGTCACATCTGTGCTGAACCAAGTGACTCCCGATGCCGTCGACTGGCTGAATAACCTCAGCATCCCACTATGACCTCCACCAACTATCATTCACCATGCGAAGAAGAAAAATAATAGTTCCAATCACTCTCAAACACGTAGCAATCAATCAACAGATGGGTAAAATGATTTACGCTATTTTAATACTGTCAGGTTAACGGACTTTGAATTTATTACTTGCTATTGTAGCTTATTGTTTCAAGTTTCAGGAGAGACGCTCATCATATTTCACACCGAGTGCGACGATTTTTCAGTACAGTCACCGGAGGAGGAATTTGAAAAATTGCACTCTGCAATATTTTGTCGAGAAGTAAGAAAGAACACAGATCCTAGGAAGGTTTTCATTTAAAGTGGATTTAAACTGCCGGTAAATATGATTAATAATTATGAATTAATTGATAAACTAAAGTTTTTAAATAATAATTATGAAGTTAATGTACTACATGTACTACATTAAAAATAATAATTATAAAGTTAATGTACTACATTTTATGCGTTCAAGATTTTGCTTTTCATGTTACAATAATTAATTATTCCTATAACTTTCCGTTCACTATTTGTTCTAAGTTTATCTTTGTAATGTTAATTTTGTAATAGTTTTCAACTTCGCTCTTCTTAAAATTTATGAAAATTTAACATTTTTGATAGTTTTAATAATCTTCTCATTCAAAGAACAAAAAGCAAAAAATAAGCATATTAACAAATCTTGAACATTAATATCGGTGTAAATGGCGTAAATTGAACTGGTCTCATTAGCTAAGTTGGTTAAGCGGTTACCCCGGATAGGTAGAGGTCCTGGGTTCGAGTCCCAGATGCGACTGAAATCTTTTTAATTTCTGTTGTTTTTTCGGTTTCGTGGTTCATTTGGGATGTGTTAATATTATCTTCTTCAATGATTAAAAATATTCCTTTAATAGAGAAAACGATGTCATATTATTCGTATCATATTTTCAACTATTCAATAAAATAAGAAAAAATGGTATCCAGGGAGAATCCGGGTGGCAAAAAAAGTTAATAATAAAAGTGGGAAAGATTCGATGATAAGGATAGCACTCCAATTTCGTAACTTATAGAACTACTTGTGTGTTACTTTTCAATCATAAATCCCAAGCACAGTAAATAAATAATTTTCAGGTACACGTGTTAGGGGGTGTGGCTGGGGCCTGATATTTATTTTGTTATATTTGGGGCCGAGAATGATGTATCACCTGTAACACGGTCAACAAGCTGTTTATTTATGGGCCGGTTACCGTTTTCCGTGGGAGAAATAAATACAGTTTACCATTGGCATAGAAAAACAAGTACTCGGTGGGGCCAACGCTAGCTTGGAAACTAATAATATTAAATGAATATAATATCAATTTTACATGGAAATTTAAGAGTAAGATGCACGCGCGTACCACGCGGGTACAGGGTATTGATAAAAAATGCACCAGTTTTTTAAAAATGACTTCGTTTTCGTAAAAATATTGATTTCTTAACTAACCATCACGCCTTTGGGAGAAGATGTTGAGAGGAGTTGGATAGGGTGGACAGCCATACAAACCTGTCTTAGCATATACACCTTGCTTTATTCACATTCATATGTTGCATAGTCTGACCCTTGACATGACCCGACTTAAGCATTTGATCCACTCGGTCGTTCCATGTCTTCCTCGGACGTCCCTGACTTCTAACATTCGATTTCACGTCATATATTCGATGGATAATTCGACACACGTAAAAATCGGCACATTCTAAAATTTTTGTAGAAGGGATATGTATTTAATTAATTGGGTTAGTCTAAATTGGGTTTTCGGACATCATTTTTTATTCTTTTAAAAAGTGTATTGAATTGTCATGGATGCCCATCTACGAGTATTCACCGAACATTATTTTCTTTTTATAAACAATAATTATTAGCCTGAAACACTCATCCAAATTGAAAAAACCTTAATAGCCAAGATAAATGTCGCTGGCAGGACTCGAACCCACACCCTTCTAATATCCGGTCAGATGCTCTACCATTGAGCTACGTCGGCTTATCGCAAACCCGCCAAGTTAATCAATATATACTAGTGTTTCATTCAACAATTACGGTTTTTTTTAATTATATTTCACCTGTAAACAACCAACTTTATTAATATGAGGAAGGCTTGTAACGGCTAAATCCCTCACTAGGTGGCGTCGAGACAAATTATGTCTTCATTTTATTGGTGAAAAATGTTTTGACTTGTCAAATATTTATTAATTGAAAAACTAAACTTTTAAGACAAGATTTTTGTGCATGTTTATAAAAATAATTGTTACCCTTTGCCCTATGCACAAAAATCTTGTCTTAAAAACTTTAGTTTATCAATTAATAATTATTTTCTTTGTTTTCCAAATCATCTAAATGTTCCTTTCTGAACATTCTTATTTAAACTTACAATAGTATTGCATTATTTCCGAATCTCAACATTTGTATCACGGTCACACATGGTTTTACTACGCATATGTATGCTTCAGGGATTTCATTTATACAGCATTCAGTCAACTTTCATTCTCTCTCAGTTCCATACCTCATCAATGAGGCTGAAACCTTGCTTCCATACATCAGGATTGATATCAGCACTGCATCGTGCTCTCGTAGCTTCGCTTCTTTTTTTAATTTCATTACGTAAAAAACTTTGTGTATGGCAGCAAGCTCGAATTACATAAACGTTTAAAGAATACTGATTTTAAAAACACAGATTCTAGGAATCGGTCAAATTAGTTTACTGGAGACCACTCTTGAATATTGTTTATCGATAGCATCAAGCTCTTTCAACACATTAAACTTAATTTTTTTTATCTCGTTATTTATGATAATTACCTTGTCAAAATGATTTGATTTTTATATTATTTTCATGTGATTAATTAAGCTTATAGCATTCATCAAATTTGTTGCAAAAATTAACTAGATTAATTTGGTTTATATAAACATACACGGCTTTAAAATTAATATAAAACTGCATAGAGCACCGTGATAATAATATCCGTTTGTAAAACTTGTAACAGTCTTACTAAGTGGTTATTCCTTATACAAAATCATGAATCACAATAAATCAATAGACCTCGAAAGCCAAAAGGAAGAAGCAGCCTCGAAATAATTGGAAAATCTCAGAGTTTATTTTCCGGTTGCTACTGAAACCATTTTTCTAGCGCGTTTATCTAACGCTTGTATTTAGACACAAATAGGGGACAATGGAGTAATGGCCTAGTACAGGGAACTCCGAACGATCGAGTTCTGAGAAGTTCCGATAACTCCACATCCATACCGACTGGGCCATGCAAATCCACTTCTCTCGTCAGCACCGAGCTGCATGGGTCGTTGAAGATAATAGTAACCTTTTTAAATGTTTCTTGAAAATGATTTAATATTTGCAACGATCGTAAATGGCGGTATGCTGTAACATTTTACAAACGTAACTATTATTTACCTACATACTCATACAGTGTGAAACGAAATCGAAGTTCGCGGTGTAGATTTATTATTGGTTTAGTTGTGCTTTTTTGCAGAAAACGTTGATGTTCGATATTACCTCCTATACTTCGGGTAATTCCGAACGGAAAGCTTTTTTTCTTGCAATTGTGAATACATATATTTTCCTTTCTTTTTAATTAATTGTGTTATAGTTTTTATTTGTATGATTTGTTATTTCGTTTTTATCATTTTTCCCTTGAGTGTTCGCCATTACCCCATTCTTCCCTATATCTCGCTTATAATAAACCTTGTTGTACATTGGCTAATGTGTTTTGTTATTTTATGCTGTACATTTTATTGTATTTGTGTATTTGTATATTCTAGTTATCATTTATTTTTAGTTTCGACATCTTTCACAATAAATAATCTGTCTCAGATTGAGCCGCACCACGCACTGAGCTGCTCCCAACTGGCAAGTTAGTCATTAAGAATTAAACAATAATGGAAAGGTCCAAATACGCCGTCCAAGTTCGTTCGCTTTATTTTGCGCTTTTGACTTTTAATTATTTATTTGCTAGTTGTGAGTGGCTCAATACGTCGTGCGACAATCTAGATGAAGCTCTAATGTTTACCGTTTCGATATAACTTTTATGCGATTATATAATTTTTCATTACATAATAACTATTATAATGAAACCGTTTTTTTTTTACATTTAAATATATTTGCTTTTATGAAAACAAATACGTTTCTTCGTCGTTCAAAAAAACCATACGGCGAAACAGTCAAATTGTTTGTGCAGTATTCAGTACTCTGTATAGTATTTCTAGATCAACCCAACTGTTTCAGGGTACTCATTTCCATTATCAGTTAAGGATTTTTTAAATAGCAATTTAACAAGCGAACACAACATTCCGTATTGTTTGGTCCATATTTTTCATTTGTTAATTAAGAAAATATATTTCCAATTTGTGTCTCTGGTGAAACCGGATAAGGACCTTCTATTATTAGGTTATCCTAACAAGTATATTCGTTCGATTTTATTAATATTATATAATTAACTAATTATTCGTGATTAAATTAGATAGATATAATATGTAACATTGTATTAATGTAATATATTTTGAAAGTTAAATAAATATATTAGGTACACATAGTATTCAAAAAATGGTATTTAGGAACAGATAAAATATTATAATAGTCTTCCGAAAACAGTAAAAACAAAATAAATAATCCAAAAAATTAATTATTTAAATTATAAGCCATAATTACGTATATTAATGCTACCTACTTTGTAGAACTTAATGTTCATTAGTTACATAGCCATGTTTAACTATTTATTTTTATTGTTATTGATATGTTTACCCCCTACACCAAACTCAAGAGTCTCCTCATTAGCGCAGTAAAACTTTAAAAATAAAATTAAAAAAAAAAAAAAAAAAAAAAAACAAGATAAATTTAAGTAAGCCCTTGTTTAACATGAGCAATACAAAAAAATGGGTGAGGTTTGCCAGGTCTTGGCGGCGGATGCGTCTGCTTACCAATTGCGTGGTAGGTCGAATCGGGAGAGGCCGGTTGAGGGAGACCAGCTTTACTCTCTCGACCCATCGCCTTGCACCGCAGAGGTAAGGATTTATTAATACGTCCGTCACTTCTGAATACAGCGACCCCCACATTCCTGCCCACCACTCATCCCATTTTTCTTTCAGGAACTTCTTCTCATGCCATTCCTTAAAAGTACCCTCCACTGCATCCCCAAAGATGATATAGTTCCTCGGAGAAATTATTTCCTCAAGGCCTTATGTGTGAAGTTAACGCAAAAAACAGAACCTTATCGACATGGAAATTCACCAATGTAATTTATTTTCAGTTGTCAGAATCATAAATGTGTCCGCGGTTCAGCCCCAACTGCCAACAGTATTCAGAATCCATCAATTTGTTAAATAGGTTTAAAATATGATGGGAGTGATATAGCTCAATTATGAATATGAATCGCCGCTGTGAAATATTTCGAAAGTTTTGTTTCATAACTAATAGTATGAGGGAAAATAAAATGATTATTGCTCATGATTGTTAGTAGCCATCTGGATTAATGCATCGTATTCCCATCCCAATCCTCCATCATTGCACAAGCAACCTGTTCAGCTTACGATGGGAGTAGAAGGATCTTGCATAATGTTTGGTTATTCGTAACCCGGAAACGTCTTTCTATTAAAAAAAAACACATTTTTCTACCTCTGCCCGGCAAGTGGAGAAGCGTGATGAAAATCTCTCGCTGCCATTGAATGCCACACGCTCCGCATTCCTTCATTCACATGCATACATGGTCTTCTATTTTTTCTACGCTTGACATAACCCGACTAAATCAATTATTTAATATATTTTGTTTAAACGCCAAGAGGATCTTTTTTTAATTTATCAAAATACAGGAAACAGAATAGAAAAATAATGATAATTGGTGTTCAGCCAATATCTACAAAATCAAAAATAAAACCTTAAATAAGGAACTCCAAGGAACACTAGTGAAAAATATAATGACTTTAAAATTACATATTCATATATAATTTAGATCAGCAAACGCCGATTCAGAATATATAACTTTCATTATATATAATTATACGTAGAATTTATAAATCATTATTTAAAAGTGAATAAAAAAACAGGTCATCAAAACACCGTGTTATGTTGGTACCATTGCAATTGGAATATCTGACGTCACGTGAGCATTCTGTTTTTGGATTAGGATGAAAACAAAAAAAAAACGATTTTGTTCTGTATTTTCAATATGTATTTTTTTTAGTTTTGGCAAAATTATTACTTAGTTTGGGTGACTTTAAGGTACATAATTGTATTACTTACGTTTAGTTATAGTTTACCATGAATAGAATATACAATTATGTACGGTAAAGTTCATCCTTGTATAGACATACATTCTAACCTCAAAACTGGTCAAAACCGACCAGCCATAGATTTGGAGCGTTTTGGCGGACTTTGAAAAATTGAAACATTGAAAAAAACGGACAAATTGTCCTAGATTTCCTTATTGTAGTTGGCGATCCACTTGCTAAAATTCCAACGTAATCACGCACTCCTTATGAAAGTGGTGACAAAGTTGAAATTCCCGCTTAACATCGGCCGCATGTTTCGATTTAAGAAAAAAACATCATCAAAATGCATGAATATTCAAATGTTTTTTACGTCATTCACAAAAAAAAACTTAATTTGCAACAATGAAAAATACGACAATATCGGAAAAGGACATTTTTTGGTCTGATACATTATTTTTTTCTAGGCTTATAAAACGACACACCAAAAAAATTTACTTTTAAACGAAAAGCAAAGGTGTTTTCACTTGCAATATTTAATAAAATCATCCATGATATTTCTAGACAATTAAATTCTCAAACCGAAAACACATAATTTTGCATTACTGGGTATTAAATTCACAAAAGTATTTTTTTTTAAATTACACTAAAATTAAAAATAAAAATACACAAAATACAGGAAACCGAAAAAAAAAATTATAAAAATAGGTATTCTGCCAATATTTACCAGATCAACGCTAATATTAATAAAATGTTTCACTTGCACGTGTCACGACTTCCTAAGGCGTATCACGACTTCGTTCGGTCACATGCCCACCATATACTCGTATGTTCTTCTGACATTCGCTTTTCCGTTCGTTCGCTTGAAAAGTAATTAAAAAAAATTTAAGATTTTTTTTTGTCTGTTTACTACGCTTATAATATGAGCCTTCCATTATGTTCAGCTCTACGCACTCGCAATATGATGATTGCCATTTCAATAAAGTAATGAGAAATTCATTTCTACTGCATTTAGTCCACTTTACTTCCTCTGCCTTTGTGTCATCAAAGCTCCATTAGGGATTACTAGCATTGTACCATTTATTAAAATTATGTTGAAGCAGTGCTTAAAACTATACGATCCCTACGGAATAACTGCGCAATTATTTTTTTGTACAATTGAAATGAACATGCGACAGTTGCTCAAAATAAATAAATAGTATTTTCATAAGAAGAAATTACTTTGTGATTTGACGTAAACGACTAACGATTAAGAAAAACTACTTCATTATTTCTCCATTGAACTGTTTTATTTACTGTTTTATTGTTATAATATATATTATTATGGTCTCCCTCTTCTAAATAATTCTTTTCAATTGTTACCTCTCTCTGATATTTTATTCTACTTTCTCTTTTTTGTATTATCCTGTCTCTTTTCTGTACCTATATAACATTGCACTATTTTCGTTAGTTATTATATCTACTAGTAGTGGGCGAAGCGGCTCGGTTTAGTGAGCCGGATTACTAAATCAGCTCTCTGTAAAGACAATCCACATGAAAACTGGACGAAAAAAGTATCGTTAAGGACGTCTTTAGGAGGGCCAAGGGAGCGAAGGACAGGACATGGTGCGGGGGACGCGAACCGTCGTTCAATCGAGCCGGATCACCGAACCGGTACACTACAAAGAGCTGATTTAGTGATCAGGCTCACTAAACCGAGCCGCTTCGCCCACCACTAATATCTACCCTGACGAATCTTGCTAAACTGGTTGGCGTAAATTAGTTATTTATAACAAAGTGATTGTTTTAGTTCATAAATAAATAGTATTAAATCATTAATTATAATTAGGTAAAACTGTTATTCATTGCGCTGTAACTATTTACTTATACTAAACCTACCTACTTCTTTTACACTATAATTATAACTATATTCTATATTCTATTATATGTACTATATTCTCAGACTCCTTTTTAAACACTATGTGATAAATATATCAACATTTGAATGCCTTCCAAGCGTCAATAAATAAATGAAGTGAATTTAAATTAAACAAAAATTAAATATTTTTATGAGAATATCGCAAAAGAATCCCAACTGCTTCCAACCGTCTGGAGCCAGTGAGCCTATGGCATCCCCAATTGCGGAATGTTGTGAGGCTGATGGCTGAAGAAGGTGGGGAAATACCTGGCTATTCAGATCTGCTTACCAAACACGGCGTAAAGCCATTTGAAGCAACGTTTCAATTCTGAATACTGATCTTTCACCGGGGCGATACTGAGAGTATCTTCCACCCTGTAGCGTGCGCAAATATACCATAATTATAGGGAAAGGAGAAGTAGAAGAGGAAGGTAGGGAAATAGGGAAATACCTGGTTATTCAGATCTGGTCACCAAACACGGCTAAACGATTTCAATTCTGAATGGTGGTCTTTCATCAGGGCGATACTGAGAATATCTTCCACTCTGGAACGTGCGCAAATACACTATTATTTTAAAATCAATTAATTGTGAAACAACACAAATTAATTAAATAAAATTTACTTGTCCACGCCGGGATTTGAACCCGCGACCTTAGGATTCATAGTCGAGAGCCTTACCCCTCCACCATGGAGGATGTCTGCAAGTATTTTAGTATTTTTATTATTGTGAGTTTTTTTATTATTCAAATTAAGGTTAGGTGACGTTGAAAAAAGAAAAAAATATTAAATCATATACACGCTAGAAAAAAATTTATAATGACGGTCTTACAGCCAATGTATGTTTTGTATATATACAGTTGTCCAGTTCAAAACCTTGCTTGGGTTCCACAGCCTTATGAGACATGCCATACGAGAAGAAGTTAGTTATCTCTACTCTACAAAGATTTTCCTCCCACACATAGTACATAGAAATAAGATTTTTGCTTGCTTTTCCTAACAAAGGTTGGAAATTCTGAATCCCAAACGAACGTAAGAGGGTACTAAACCACGTCCTGCATATTCCGCATGTGAAAATTTATATGATAAGCTCTTTAAATTGAATTTGGTTCGCAAGCCTTTGGACCGCGACTATATTTTCGCAATAAACAAGTAGGTAGCACAGCGAGGGGTGTAAAAATGTAGAAGGCGAACCTCTCGACAGTATAACATTAGTGGGGTGGAATCAACCAAAAGGCTTCACTCGGGATCCAGGCCTGAAAATGTTTACATAACCAAAAGCCTTTTGGCAAAATTTCTGTAGGTGTTTTCCTCGTATTATGTAACTGTGAAGAATTTATTTGAATGGGACAACGGCGGTTTACAATAAAAAGTTTAATTTGAAAAATACCCAGCTTTACTCAAACGAGAATCAACGTAGGAAAAATCCTCTTACTTTTGACGAATTGTACTTCACTAGAACGTTTTTTTATAACTGAGAATAAATATTAAATAAACGAAAAAAAAAACAATAACGAATAAAAAGTCTTAAGAGGAACAGCCACGCTGCTTGTTTCATGTAAAACTTTATTTTGGATTCGAGGCCAAAATGCTCACCAAGCTGAATGACATATATATTTTAAATTAAAGATATAGTAAATATCTAGTACGGATTAGAAGTATTTTAGTTATTTTTGTTTTTAATTATGAAATAAACGCCATTAAAGAAATCGATTTCTCATGTTTTTAGAGGTAATTTCTGAAATTGTTTGCGGGATAATGGTATTTTTTAAACTATGTAAATATGAGTACATGAAATAGAATTTAAAAAAAAACACCTGGAAAAAGCGTTTTTTACGGCATTTTTTTTAATTTAACGTTAAAGCAATCAAAATTCTGATTTTAAAACTTTTTTTTATTATTTTTTAATTTTAAATTTCATTATATTTAGGAAACTTATGCTATGAAACAGGTGGGGTATTTTTGTATTTTTTTATTAACCCCCAAATAATTGTTTAAGTTGTCTAAAATCGTGAAATATCGATTTAATTAATGGCCTATATTTCATAATTTTAAAAATATTATAATTCTTCCATTCCATACTAATTTGCTATATGTTTTAATAAAAAAAAATCCTTCGGTTTGGGTGAGAATTTTGGCCTCAAATCCAAAATTCAACAGGCCACCCAGCCTTTTCTCTCAAATAATTTTTTTTTTTTTTTTTTGTTTAAATTACTATTTAATAAATAATTATCTACCTGTTTCAAAACCAATGAAACAAAACTGGGAACAAAATATTGTAATTTTTATTATTTAATATTAAAAAAAAATCGTAATAATATTTTCTTCAATAAATGTGTAATTATTTTGTGGCGTCATTTTTAACAATATTAATACGAAATTCTTCGTTTACACCACTGTTAAATATATAAATACCAACACGTTTCAGAAGCGTTCATGCTTCTTTTACATGTACGTAAAGCACAATTAAAATAACTGAACCAATCATCAAATTTCGCAACATTAAATTCATAGACCAATCAAAATGACCAACGGAACACATCTTCTATAGTTCGTTCATCATTAGTGTTTTTACAACCAGCTGGTGAACAAATAAAGGGATAACCCTTTAACACTCCATTTTTGAAAAACACTTTGTATAAATTCATCGAACAGCGCCCTGAACAAAAAAAAATCGCAATTAATTCGCAGGTCAATGTTTTTTTTTCAGCAAACACATTGACATATGTTTCGATATTGTAACGCTTCATGTTTGTGATTTTTATTAGATCATTTTTTTTTCCAATATATCATGATATTTGTAATTTTATCAGATGCATACAATATTGCAAAAAAAATATTGTGAACCGGTTTTTGTACCTATAGCGTATTATTTATCACGGTCACCACAATACAAGTTGTGGAAAACTTTCAAACATTTTTTACTTATTTTTTCCTCAGAACATCGTGTTCCTCATAATGTTTTGCAGTACCACCGTAAAACAAGGTGTAAGACGTACGTATTACGTTATATACGAGTAAGGTTCATATTATTTTTAATTTTTTGTAAAATAGGGTTTAATTAGCAGTATTTTTATCATCTAAAGGTTGTTATTAAATTAGTTGAATAATATTATAGCCCGATTGGGTGTTGGATGCTGTCAATAATTGTGGTATGCATGGATGTTGAAATCTGTAAGATGAAGGCGTTTCTCGATGTATGAGGCAGGACCTACAATCTTGTTATCCTCCACAAAAGTACCTTTCATTGTATAATGTTTTCATGCTCATGCACTAAATAACATTCTAGTGGCTATTCCCCCTAGCCCGGCGACCAGTTCATGAGAGCTGTTCCGAGCTCCGAGGCCTGACCTCATGTCAAGCAAACTTCACCGTTGACCTGAATTGCGCTCAGTTTGCAGGTCATGTTTTATGATTGACTTCAGTTGAAAGCCTCTGACGGGTATTGATGGTTTTGAACATTGAAAATATTTTGGGAACATTATACGACTCGAAAGCTGTGCTTTGGCCTGTATTTTGATCATCATCGTGAAACCTGGAGGCATTATTGAATTCAACCTAGTATTTAGGATTAATTTCTTTAAACTCGTTAAATGCATCTTCTGTATTTGTTCTACATCATGTTCACGGTGTATCGTTACCAACTATTAATCTGGAGATTTTGGTGTATATTATTTTCTGAGTCAGTGACATCCAGCTGGCTACTGCGTCAGCGTTTCGATGAGTAAAAATGACAAAACGCCTGTTTAGTGAAGAGTGTATTTTTTAACCGATTCGTTTAGGAATCACCTGTAAGGCACAATTTGGGTAAAAAAAAACACTGAATAAAAGAAACCAAACTGCTTAATGACGTACAAAAAGACCCGTGGTTCTCTACAATCTACAGGTTATGAGATGCGATGCCTATCCCAAAAGACGGAACAATTTTTTCACTCTCTCCAAGTAAAATACAGGGAAAACAAAAAAAAATTCTTACCATAAAAGTATCATACGGAATAAAAATGAACTTTGAGCTCGAGAATCTAATTGAGCATGATACCCAGTGGCGTGCATTGATCTATTAACAAAGGTAGGATGTGTGTAGTTTTTCTCTCTTCACGCTCTCAGATTTTTTAAAAACTATATCATTTATATACGTAATTGAAACCCTATTTCGGATTGGGTAGTTATGGAAAATACTAAAACCACATTAATTAATAAAACGATAGAAAGGAGAAGTGTTTAATAAGCAGTTATATTTTAATTTTATTTTAATTCGACACAATTAGTAGTATTTTTGTTCGGGCAACGATCTATTAATTCACAGATGGCGGCACTGCAAAAAGTTTTTCATGATAATCTTTAACCTAGCGGTAATGTGGGAAACTAAAAAACCTGACAATTTATGAAAACTCTTAAACTTTTAATCGAGGCATCACATTATGTTCTTAATGTCAAAACGAACTTTTTCAGTGTGCAAAAATTACATATGCATATATCAAATTTTACACAAATTAAATCCAATTGAATTAATTATTCTCCAACAAAACATTTCAAAAAAATTAACCCATTCGCATCCGCGCCCGTTATTCGAACTTCTGATTAGTGTCTCGCAGTGACTTTACTAACTTGCACCTTGCGGATCTAGTATGGATAGACTCGATATCGACAAACCAGACGTGTAGTGTCTAAAATGTCATAACTGAATACTGAATGCTTTTCTTATTTCCTTAAATTGGGGAATACGGACTACCAACGCGAATATGCTTTTCTTGGAATCACTGACAGGGTTACTAGAGGTGGTTTGCCGCTGCGAAACTAGTACGAACAATGACGCACGCGTTTTTATGGATTGCTGCGCGGATTTTATACGTTGTGGAGTCGTGCACACTGCACAATATCTCCGGCGACTTTGCAATAATGCCCATAGTATCCGGTCCGTATGGTGCCGCGGGTTAAAAAAAAACCTAGGATTGCACTGCCTAAACTAATAATTGAAAAATTAATTCCATTTTAAATTGACAATCAGATCAGGAATGTCACCAGATTTGAATTATTCATTTAACTCATTAATTCAATTTCGCCCATGTCTAATATACAGTCTAATATTTAAAAATACACAAAAATTGAAGGCGCTGTGATCATTTAAGAGTTTTAAACGGCATCACAAAGGTGGAAAATCAAAAAAAGTTTATGAAAACACATGGTCCAAGTGCATATATTTCACTTTAACTAAACGTTCTTCAGAAATTGGTGTAAATATTTATAATTGGTAGAAATTTCAGGAAATATTTATACAACCTTTTCGAAGACAAATTTGTATTTAATTTTTTTTTATTATTTAACGCTTTGCGGGGAAAATAATTACATAGAAAGGGGATTTTTCATAATTCTGAAATTTTATGTTCCTAAATAACAATGTATTAGATATTTCTATTTTTGCAACTGTTAAATGCATGGTGGAATACCGTTATAATGATTAAATAAAAGACACTTTTTTTAAACTCTATTCCACTTTTATTTTTGACCGTGACCGGTTTCAGCCTGTGACGTATTTTATTTAATCATATATTAGATGTTAGAAAACTAAAAAAATTTAATTCTAATAAACAGATAGAAATCATTAATTTTTATATAACGTTAAAAAATGAATTATGATAAGTTTCCTTATTTCTATAAAATTAACTATCGAACGCGGACATGGGAAAACATTTTAACGTGAAGAACACATTTAAAAGACAAAGACACTACTCACGTGTTGGTGACATGACATTTTGTAGCTCCAAAATAATAAATATCTACAATTAAATGCCAAGCATACGAGCATACTTTATATTGAACCTACTGCGATCAGATTTCTTTTCGGCTGACATTTTTATTTTGTATTTTTAAAAGAAATCCTTATTTTTTATAAAAAGTTCGTGGTATTTTATATGTAATACGATACGTACTAGTATATGATCGGTGTTCGTATTTCGTATTGATAAGTAATCCTTTAAATTTCCTGCAAATTGTATATTGACTTGATTGTGATTGATTTACGTTAGGGTTTTGTTAATTTGTTTTAGAATGTGGAAGGCTGAGTGAAGGATTTATGAAGCTAATTTATGTTTCCATGTGTTCTTGTCAAAGTCAGAACAAGGGAAGCCAGGTGATACATAATATTACCATGAAGGCTGTAGATTTATTGAGATGATGAAATTTGAACGAGTATGTCGACGAAAGGATTTGAGGATTTAAAAATCAAATAATTACCTAAATCCTCTCTGTGTTCAGTTGTAAACGATTTAATGCAGGGTCGAAACATTGCTTAGATTTATTATAACTATATGCAGTGATTAGAACGGTATAACAAACAGGTACGGTGGGCCAGTGGCGTGCGTTATTCTATGACCCAAGTTGGGCTGTGTCTAATTTTTAATGGATTTTTCTTTTCAAACTATCGCATTATTTCAAACATAGATTAAAATATTTTAATCTAAGTTTAGGATAGGAGTGGGAAATACTAAAACCACAATTAATTAATAAAACGATGTGAAAAAGGAATGTTTAAAATCTTGTTGTTTTAAAAAATATGTATATTCCGTTATTTTTTTTTTTAAATGTTATCTTTTTTTACATTAAAGTCCCGTTCAACTGATTGATATCAGTTTGTCAACGGGATCTTAAAGTATTCCGTATTTAAATATAAGAAAGGTTAATTATTACAATAAAACACCTTTTATTAAAATATTAAAAGAGGGTACTGAAGTACAACAAAAATGGCAACAAAGGGGGCTTAAATATTAAAGGAAAAATCAAATTAAATAATAAAATAAGAAAAATTATTACAAAAATCTTTTTCACATTTTTTTTGAATTTCACGTTTTTTATTGAATTGTATAACAAGTTGTAAATTTTTGGGATATAGATTCTAAGGTTCTTTGACCGTATTTATTTAGATATCTTGTTTGCAATTAGTCTTGTGTTATGAGCATGTATCACTATTTTGTTATATTAATCTAATTAATAATTACTTTTTAAAAAAATAATTCGAGACAATGGGTAATATTTTATTCAGCCTAAGATGACGTTAGTTAATTTTTTTCCTGGAAAGATTTTTTATGATTTGTTTTTTTACGATAGGCACAGCTTCACCATTTGTGGAAAGCACGCCACTGCTGTCATCTACCTCCGTTGTTGTATCTTCTGAAATATAACACGGATCAACATTAGAGTACGGTTTTCTCTATGGGAAAGTTTGTCTGTAATCTAATAATATGGCCTGTCGCTGTGGTGATGATCCTTGGTAAAATATAGTACCTGTTGATATTTCATTCCCTTTTCACCGTAGAAAGATTCATAATTCAGACAACACTATCAAACAGTGGACAATGTAAGTATGATGATAAGTTATGATGATTTTTCACAATTCTTTTTAAAAATTATTATCCAAATGCTGGAAATGTAAAACCAAAGAAAACAAAAATATACGTTTACGAATTCCGAAAAATTTTTATGCGAATATTGCACACGACTCTCAATGACGGTTTCCTTGGTTGAGTGATTGCGATCTTCGGCTAGGAATCTGGAGGCCGCAGATTCAAATCCTGGCGTAAGTAAGTAAATCTTATTTGATTAATTTGTGTTGTTTCACAATTAATTCATTAAAAATAATATATTATATATTTGCGGCACGTTCCAGAGTAGTAGATAATTTCAATATCGTCCTGGTGAATGACCAAGATTCAGAATCGAAAGGTTGCTTGAAATGGTTTTAGCTGTGTTAGGTGACCAGATCTTTTAAATGTATGTATATATATTTATATATAATGTACATGGAATAATAACACGAAAATATTATTTGAAATAAATTTATTTGCAGACGCCGGATTTTTGCACCCGTGACCTGTGGATTCGAAGCCGAAATTTGAAAATTAATTCTGAGTAAAATCGGAAAAGAATAAAAAAAAACTCCAAACAGGCCAATTTTTGAAAATGTTTCTCATTGTTTCCAACTTTTCTATTGATCAATCTGAGGTACCGATCAGCCAAGCGGTTTGTTGAAAAACTCTCTATTCTCCTGTCGCCAACATGTTTTTATCGTTGATCATCCCGTGTGCCCGTCCACTTTCATAGACAATAAAATGATATCAAAGTGAAACTTTCAATATTAAATTTATATAGACGATTTAGTAATGTATCGATTTATTATGAATACACATAACTTGTCTTAAATAATGTAATACATAAACCAACATTTCATATTTTTTAAACAAACGTAATAATTAAAAATATATTTAAAATAAAGTATTTAAATTAAAGCTTGCTTTTGCTAATGCCGCGAAAGTGCACTTATACATTTTACATTTCTCTTCTCGACAAGTTCATGACGCTGCTTCTTATCTTATAAGAGATAAAGCACAAAATATATCATATACTGATAAAGCAAAAATAACTAAACACTTTCCTTTAACTTGTATTTTTAACTCAACTATACGTGATATTAAATTAAAATCCATTACACGGCCGCTCTCAAACAAGATAATTTAAACCGCCTTTCCATCTAGTCCTTTTTACCTTTATCCCACTCCTATGTTCCCCTCCACCCTTCCCTCCAGCGACTGATATAGTTAAAGCTAACTGATCTAAAACTGTATATTATCACACTTTACTCATAGTATTTATCATCAGCAGTTGCAAATTTATAATTGGCATGATTTATTGTTTTTATTGGTCTATATATGTAAGTTATGGGTTTGCTGTTAATTTCCCCAAAATTCGATAAAATAAAATAAATTAGGTTCTCATCAATTTTATTTAAAACGAACAAAAAAACATCTTTTTGACAATTGAAAACAGAAAACGAAATCTTTGTCATTCAATATTTGGATGTAATTGACCATCACCCTTGAGGTGATTTTCGCATGAAAACGGCGCTATATAAGCAACCCATTTATTATCTACAACTTGTCGCCACCTATCTAACCGAACATTATTGCCCATTTCTTCCACCCGTTTCGATATTTCTATTATACTCGTATATAAAATATCTTTATTTTCGCTTTGAGGTTTGACATTTCGCTGTTATTTTTTCACTCCATTGGCACTTTTCATTTTTCACTTTTCACAGTTCTTTGCTGAGCAGAGTTTAATTCAGTTATTTCGATCCCCTAAATCGATCGTTATCTGATTGAGACTTGCACTGGAAAGAGCGTAATTGCGCATTTGAGCAGCGTTGAGGCAAAATTTTGGCTCACCCGGTAGAATTGGGAACAACGGCCGTAAGTATTCATAAGTCAAAAGCTATTAAAGTCCAAAAGCCCATATGCTTGTTTACGAGTTATTGTGTGACACGGTTTCATTGCAACACCTACATATATCAAAATTTTCACGAATTTCATCCAATTGAATTAATTGTTCCGCAACAAAACATTTCAAAAAAATTAACCCATTCGCCGCCGCGCCCGTTATTCGCCCGTTTAACAAATTCTGGTAACGTATTTCAATTTACAATTCATCAATCAGTATTCCGCCCGACCTCCGCGGGTTGCATTTCGCAATCAGCCCGCACATAGGTACAATCTAACTTATCTCCGCTGATAATGTGTTGTAAGATGATATTGTTTA